>OY998267.1:50345953-50629674 GCA_963922045.1 Persicaria maculosa
TGTAAAACAGAGCAAGGAGGTTGGTTCACTCTCAAACGGACGTGGGATCTTCGGAGGCTCGTCGATGACGCCAATAGCTCCAGGGGCGGCTGCGATTGCTCTTCGATGAAAGAGGAGGATGCGAGGGTGAAAACGACGATGAATAGGCTCCGAGGCAAGGTGGGTGGTGATGGTGACGAGGGGAGGAACCAAGGCTGTGATGGTGGTGATGGTGATGATCGATGGATGATGATGGAGAAGTGGTGACGGTAGTTTGTGAATGAAGAGAGCGGGAGTTGCTGATGAAGAAGAATGACGGTGAAGGTGGGTAGGTGAACTGAAGAAGGATGGGTTCGGGTTGCAGGGTATGGGGAGGGAGTAGGTGATAGCGTGTGGGAATGGGTAAAATAAATACTCGAAATAAATCCCGAATACGCGCACCGAATGTTAGTTTCCCCGACTCTCGCTTTCTCGATCAATTAGATATGTAAAATCGAAAAGGACATCGCCATCCGATAATTATTTTGAATTTTCGAGGTAAAAGGACATAAATCATTTGTCAAATTTTATATTCCGGTCGGAATTCGCTCTATGAGTTTTAAATTCGATTTAAATTCATTTTAAATTTTCCTTTTTCCGAAAAAAAAATTAGGATTTTGAAAATCCGAGCCTTTACATAACCTGCGGCGTGGAATCGAGCGACGAAGGCCAACAACGAACCGAAATTCGAATAGAAGATGGAGGAGGATTAGATGAGGGGGGAGGACGCCGGTGGGGTGCTTGTCTGTGGGCTGCAGAAGACGAAGGGGAGGATGACGGATGAAGGAGATGAAGCGGAGAAAGGGGCAGTTGCGTAGGGTTTTGTGTTGATAATAAAATGCGGTTGGGCACCGCGTTTTATGGCATAAATAACCGCACCGCAATAAATGGAATCTTTGACTTTCTTTTTTCTGAAAGAACACAGAGAAACGCGGTCTGTGACCGCGTTTCTTTTGTAACGTCAATCCCAGTCAGCAACTTTTGCTGAAGGGAATCCAGTCAACGAAAGAAACGCGGTCTCAGACCGCGTTTCTTTCGTAAATGTCCATAGAAACGCGGACGGAGACCGCGTTTCTTTCGTAAGCTTAAATTCCCACCTCTGGCGCCAATTCTCTTCCTTGTGTTGTGAATAAAACGCGGAGTAGGACCGTGTTTTTCTGATGCACCTGCAAAAAATGAATATTTGTGTAATTATTTTAAAGACTTGAATATTTCCGTAATTAATTAATATTTTATGAATATTTTGAAAAAAAATTCCTTAAATTGTAAGAGATTTTTTTAATTTCAAATTTTAAAATATATTGGGAGTTTATTGAAAACATTTTATGAATATGGGTGATTTTTTATAATTTTTGTATGATGTGGGTAATTTTTAAAATTTAAGAATCTCATCTAAGGTGTTAAGTGCATCTAATGGTATATGTTAGGATATTTTGTGAAATTTTACAAGGTTAGGGTATTAAAAGCAACTATCCCTAAAGGTTGTGATATTATTTGTAATTTACCCTAAAAGTTATATAAAATATTGATTTTTTAATAATATTTTTAATAATTTTATATTGATATTATTAAAATAATAAATATTTTATATAATTTTTATGACATAAATAGTAAAAGGATAATTAAAAGTTAACTTAGCGAGTAATTAATCCGATAATAATGCGTAGAAAGCTTTGTCAAACCACACGTCAACAACACGAAGGATTAGTTGAGAGAGCCAGATCCATGATTTAAAAAGTACTTCATTTACAGTGAAGTTTTCTAGAATATCTTAATCAAACCATTCAAATTTATTACTCCCTATCCCTCAGGTTAATTAAAACTCGTCGTGTATTTTCCTCTGTTAAAATGATAAAAACTATATGAAATATTAACTTTTTAAATTTTTATAAATTCATAATTAATATTAACAAGTATAAAATTATTTAAAAAATATAATAAAAAAGTTAATATTTTATGTAGTTTTAAACAACTCAAAAAGCGTGCGTGAATAGTTAAGATTTTAAGATTTTAAATATATTTCCAATCTCAACCTTGTTATCGAGATAACAATATCCCGAAAAAGTTGGAGAATCGCCATTTTGTGCCCAAAAATTCAGGAAAATTGGTGGTCGATCGATGTTATATTGAAGAAGATGAAGGATGAAATTCACTAAAACACATCGTTACCATATATATATATGTGAGCTTGTTTCTTACAGTACCGCCGGATCACTTTACATCTGATACAATCATGATCAAAAAAAGGAGATCGAGAACAAGTACAACCGAACCGCCAAATCCGGATCCAGCATGACTCAATCAAGGTTGCAAACACTCCAATTCATACAGGTGATACAGATTACAGACACGATCGATCGATCGAACAAATTGACCACAGGAATTGAACAAAGCAACTTCCTTTTTCCAATCAATCGCTATACGCTGGCGAGAGAATTCGAGGAAGAGGACTGCACGAGCCTCTGCGCCTGCGAGAGCTGCTCAACGAGCGCCAAAATCCGCGTCTGGAACGAACGCGCCTGGTCGACGGCCTCCGCCTCCAGATCGCCGAGCTGCGCGCAGAGCATCTCCTCGGCGTCCTCCGCCACCTTCACCCTCTGCCACGCCTTCCGGAGCTCCTCCCTCATCCGCTCCTCCCTCAGTTTGCTCTCCTGTAGCTCCCTCTCCAACTCCTCATTCCGCCGCTTGAGCGCCGCGCCGTCGCCGTCCAGCCGAGGCTGGTGGAGGCGGATGGTCGGTTGCGGGGAGACTACACCGGCCGGGGCCATGTGATTGATAGCTCGATCGGAGCGCGGAAAATGGAGATTGGGGATTGGATGGGAGAAGTAGTAGTTGTTGTGTGGTGTTTGTGAAAGCACGAATGGAAACTAAGCCGACGCCTGGGTTTTATAGCCGGTTTTAGATGGTATGTTCTGTTAGAAATGTGTCCAGGTTCAATGAATCTCTTCACAGGCTTACATTACATGTATAATACGGAGTACTCCATTTTTGGTTTTATTTCATATTTTAAATTTTAAATTAAATTAATTTGCTGACTTTTCACAATTCAAGGGAAAACTTCCTCAAAACAACTTTAAGACAATACAAATGGACTAATGGAATCATCAATGGCATCACTAGCTAGTGAATGGTGTTTAGTGGGAAATTGTTAGGGTAAAAAATGAGGGAAAAAAAATCAACTTCTTATTGTTAGATGTAATATAAGTCTATAAAGAAAAAAAATCAACTTCTTATTGTTAGATGTAATATAAGTCTATAAGGTCAAATTATAATTAGTACAGGATGTAAACCTCCTATATATATATATATATTCTATTGATAGCGAAGGCAACTCCAACGGAGATTATTCACTCCGACATAGTATCAGGCTTTCTCTAGGGTTTTATAAAAATTTTCCCTAGCCTACCATCGATCATCTCGTCCTTCTCCCTCCCTCTCTGTCGCCGACCACTCCTCTCCCTGTCGCCGACCCTCCCTCCGATGGCTTCTCCGTCCCCTAGCAGTTTGCCAACTACCCAGCTTCTCCCCCACCCTCTCCTTCGCCGACCACCACTCGTTGGCCACCCTCCTTCCTCCTCTATCTGCCGCTCCCTCTCCTAGCGGTGCTCTAGCCTCCACCTCTCTCAACAGTCGCATCTCCTTCTGTTTTGCCCTCTCTCAATTGTGTAGAAAAATCTGGCATGCTTGCCTAACTGACAGGAAGAACATAAACTAGAGCGAGGCTCTTTATTAAATTTGACTAGACTCTTAGACCGAAGCAAATCTAAAATGGCAGCACTGGGATGGCCAAGGTGTGCATGCCAGAGACTGGACGATGATGCCGAGAGGGCGACCAGACACGACGGACGGGATGGTGAGGGCGACGACACAGGATAGAGCTCCCCGGTGCTGTTACATCTCAGGCGAGTAACCCCCATAGTAAGATCCTTCACAGAGAAACCAAATGGATCAAATACAAGGGAAACATTATTGTCAGTGGTGAACCGACGGACATAGATAAGGTTTTTAACTAGTTTGGGGGCAATGAGGACATTGTTGAGGTGTAAAGGGTTGGTTGGGGTCTGTAATGTGGCGTGGCCAATACCCGAAGTAGCAAGACGACCACCATTGCCGACGATAATAGAGTGGGCAGGACCCTTAAAAGAGAGAGAAGAAAGAGCACCTGAGGAGTTCGTCATATGGGAGGTCGCGCCAGTGTCCATGTACCAATTGGAGTCAGGAGGTGTCAGTTGCATAGAAGAGAAGGCGTGATGCACATCAGTCGGAGCGTAGCCCTGATCGGACGAAGATGGGTAGGCCTGGTGACCGGCGGATCGAGGAGGTGGACCCAACAAGCCCGCTCCCTGCTGACTGTTAGGATACGGGCATGGTGGGCGATATGTCGAAGGTGGGTAGCCATAGAGCATCCAAGGAGGGGTGAAGCCGGGGACGGGAGACCAGGAGGGGCGAGAGGAATCCGACCAATGCCCGGCCGCCGCCTCGATGCGGGGACTGGTCGTTGCTGCGGCTTTGCGGCGGTGCATAGGTTTTGTCTAGGTCACTTGACGAGACCAGGGCGGTTTTGTCCTTGGCTGCTTCGGTGGTCTGACGGTGAAGACGAGTCTCCTCCAGGATCAACTGAGACCGGGTTTTCTCGAAGGTAGGGAGAGGTTCCGTCTGCTGAATATGAGTAGCAACAACATTGTATTCAGAGGGAAGACCCGAAAGTACCTGGAGGACAAGGCGGGTAGCGCTAGGTTTGGAGTCGATGGCGGCCAATTGATCAGACAGGGTTTTGAGATGCTGACAGTAGGCGGATATCGACGGGAAAGACGCAAGCTTGCAACTTGAGAATTCGTGCTCTAGGTAGACGGCACGGGTGGACTTGTTGTCCGTAAAGAGATTCTGAAGCTTGGTCCAGGCACCCAAGGCGTTGTCATTGGGGTCGATGATGGTTGTCAATAGATCTTTGGAGATGGTGTTGAAGATCCATTGAAGAACGATGGTGTCTAGTTGAGTGAAGAGATCGTCGTCCTCAGTGGCGGGATAATCGATAGAGGAATCGATATGGGGGAGGACCTTATGAGCCTTGACATGGGTCGTGAAGAGGTGAGATCACATGGTGTAGGAGCTAGATTCATGATCAAGGATGATCGGGATGCAGTTTTTGATGTTTTGAGATCGTGAGAGCGGAGTGGAAGGGCGGCTTGGTAGGGGGAACGTCGGCCATTGGAAGAGGTGGGGGAGGGAGAGAGGAAGGCCGAGAGAGGGAGAGGCCGGCGACAGTGGGAGGGGCGGGCCGGTGAGGCGAGGGGAAGAGAGAGAAAAATTAGGGTTTAGAGAGAAAAATTTAGGGTTTAGGCTGTGATACCATGCAGAATCATGAAATCGATATAAAGTCCTCCTTGAGGGTTTCATTCATTAGACAATCATATATACATGCTACAAGATATTGGGCCTTTTGGCCCACTATACAATATGACATCTATGTAGTCTATCAAATTGCTATCCCTTTTCCACCAAACCCTAATTCAGCGGATCTGACATTGTGTCCTGTCAGCATCGGCACTGCGTCCTGCCACCCTTTCCACTGTGTCCTGTCACCCTCTTTGTGACGGTAATTTACCTCGCACCAGCAGATCTACGACGATTATGACTTTTTACAATCACCAACAACCTCTGTCATGGTCATCGCCCCTCCAAGTCATTTACAGAGGGGGTATTCCCCCATTGGAGCCCATCCCCAGGGCTACCCAGCCTATGCCCTTCCGCATCCCCCTTACGCCTCTCCAACGAGGCCATACCCGAGCCAATAGGGACTCCTCGGGCCCTCTCCACACCATCTGGATCAGGCCTTCGCAGCGGGATCATCGCCATCATCCCAACACAGGCAACCAGGCACCCTAACACCTATGGACGTGTCATGTTAAGTCATTGATCATCTATAAGCAAGGGGGCCACTTCGCACATGTCGGACAACCCAGGTATAATTTCTGTCCGTGCTTCTAAGAGCCTTTCTACATCCACTATTGTCGGCAATGGTGAACACATTCCTACCTTGGGTCTTGGGAAAACTACATTACCGACCCCTACCACCGACCTAAGCCTTAACAACATCCTCATCTCCCCCGGCTTAATAAAGAACCTTGTGTCCATTCGTCGCCTCACCACAGACAATAATATCTTCATTGAGTTTGACCGCTTTGGGTTTGCTGTCAAAGATTTTACAACTGGGGGCCCCGCTCATGAGATGTAATAGCGCTGGAGACCTTTATCCTGTCACCTCAAATATATATCATGTTACCAAAAACATGCATCTTGTCACCTCTCCTGGAGCAACCAATTTATCAGCAGTTGCCTATTTCGTATTTCTCTGGCACGCTCGTCTTGGTCATCCAGGCTCTCCGGCTTTTGAGTCTCTCAGGTCCAGGCTTATTCCCTGTGATAAATCCCATCCCTCCACTAGTTGCCCGACGTGCCAGCTTGGCAAACACACTAGATTGCCTTTGTCACGTCTTATACTCAGGTGCACGCTCCATTTGTCATCATTTATGGTGATCTATGGACCTCTCCCATTATCAGTCATGATGGTTTCCGTTATGCGCTTGTGCTGGTTGATGCATTCTCTCATTATTTTTGGGTGTTTCCCCTAAAGTACAAATCTGAGGTTGTTACTCACCTTATGACCTTCCATAGCCTTGTCCGCACCCAATTCAACCTCCCCATTAAATCCTTTCAATGTGACATGGGCGGTGAGTTTAACAACAATACCCTTAAATCCTTCTTTTGTACTCATGACATTCAGTTCCGCTTCTCTTGTCCCCACACCTCCCAGAATGGGAAAGTCGATGTAAAGACCGAGTATATTTTATATATGATGATTATTTTAATTAAATATATTATTATTTTGTTCAGTTTGTAAAAGTGGAATAAAAACCCGTCCTCGAGCGTAAGTTTCGATTCTAGAATTCTTCCGACATCGTTTTAGAATTTTGATTTTGACGGAATTTGATTCCGCTCTTGAGCTCCGAGTTGAGAATTTGAAATTGATTTCGATAGTTTTAAAAACATTTTGAATAATTTTATTCGAGTTTGATAGAGTCGGGATTAGCGGGTTCGAGTTTCAAGATAATTCCGGGTATTTGAATTGGTATTGTGGGGGACATCTTTTATTCTCTATTTCTTTTCCTTTTTCCTTATTTCTCTCTCTCTCTCCCTCTCTCTCAGATTTCTGTTGAAATCCCCTTGTCTATTTCCAATTCCAAGCAAATTGTGAAATTGGTCCCCACCCTTCACTTTGTCTTCTTCCTCCATCAACTGCACCCCTCTTTTCCCCTAGCTCACATACTGCTTTTTTCTCAAATTGAGCCAAACACTCACACCCTCCTGCCTACCTACTCCCACCCTCATTCCCTTCTTGTGGAAATTTTATCCAGCAACTCCCATGCCAAATTTCAGAGCTCAAGCCACACCTTTCCTCATTGCTGCTCTCGAATCAACCCACAAACACAAACCCACCCCCATCTCCTCCCTTGTCTCTGCTTCGCATTCAGCCACCAGCAGCACCACACCAACGCTGAACACTTCTCTTCCGTTCAAGACGGGACTTCGTCCTCCTCTTCTCTGTTTCCAGAATCGATGACGCCGAGCAGAGCACCCCGAGCGTATCCGAACGCATCCGCTGAGCACATCAGGGAACCCCCGAGCGCGAGCGCCGCCTTGACGTTGGACACCTCCGGCGAGACTCTGTCTCCGACGAGCGTTTTGAGGTGATTTCGATCGATTTCTCGGGGCTCAAAAACCCCTCGGTGAGCACCTCCTTCTCATTCTTCTTGTTCTTCTTTGTTTCTTGTCCTTATTTTCGAACTAATTGTGAGAGCGGGAGAGAGAATGGTCGGAGAGAGGTTTGGCAAGTGTCCGACGAGATCGAGCGAGGCGAGAGCGTGTTGTGCGAGATTCGAATCCTTGAAGGGGAGGTCAATTTTAAAGGAAGCCGATGTGACCCAGAACACCATTGAAGGAGGGAGGAAGAAGGAAGGAAGGCGGAGGAGCGAGCAACAGCCGCCGGCGCTGGGCGTTCTTTCGAGCAGAGGAAGACAAAGGAAGAAGAAGAGCTGCGGGCCCCGCCTCCATGTCAGCAGCCACCTCAGCGTGAGGGCCCACCTCCTTTTTTCTTCCATCTGGCTTCGGGTTTCAATTAGGGGTTGTTTTTTACACCCACAAAATTTACTATTTACACCCAAAATCCAAGTTTTTGTTTTTTTTTTAAATAAATCCTACGCCTCTTGAGTCATAGGTGTGTGACTCAAGAGGCGCAGCTATTTTTTTCTATATACATACCCTGCCCCTCTTGAGTCACACGTCTATGACTCAGGAGGCGTAGGGTTTATTTTAAAAAAAACTTGGATTTTGGGTGTAAATAGTAAATTTTGTGGGTGTAAAAAACAACACCCTTTCAATTTGAGGGGAGAAGTGAAATGGGCTTGGGCCTGTTTATATTCCGGATTCGGATCCTCCCTCCTCCTTTAGTTCTTGGGTCGGATCTCACTCTCTCTGAATCCGGGTTATAACATTCCAAATCCGTGTTGGGCCTATTCTCTCAGGTTGGGCTTTTCTTCTGAATTATAAAGTTTTGGACTGGGTAGGCTTGGGCCTAATCTCCTCACGGAAACGGATCCCCCATCCGGATTCCCTTCTTCTTCTTCAGTTATGTTGGGCGGGTGTGGGTTCATTTTTCCGGGTTTGGTTATGGGCCGATTGTTGGGTTATGTGTTGTTGATTTTAGTTGCTTTATTATATGTAGGTGTTTACATTATATGATATGTTATATATTTATATTATGTGATGACTTTTATAAAAAATAATATATGTGTTATAAGAAAACTGTTTTTATAAAAAATTAAATTCTGAAAAGTGTTTATATATGAAATTATTTTAAAAGTAATATTATTTGAGATGTGTTACTAAATAATGTTATGTAAGGTGATTTATTTATTGACTTATAAATTTGGGATCTTTAAAATGGATTATTAATAAAGGTAGAGGACGGTTATGTTTATTTGATATATTGATGATAAATTATTAAAAAGGAGATTTTCAAGTTTAGAAATGTCTTTTAGAATAATTGTTATTTGAAAACCAACATGCCGGAATTATTTTAAGTAGTATACATTTGCAAGTTGATTGAGAAACTAATGTTTTGTAAATGGGGTTTATAAAGATGGATTTATTTTGGAAATAATTATCAATGTCTTAAATTACTTGAAATACTAAAGAATTTGAAATAAAATGCCGGAGTTATTTCTATAATGTGATTTTGAGAGATTGGTTTTAAGGTTTAAATGTTTAATGTCGGAATTTGGCCAAGTATGATTTGAGAGATTATTTTGAATATGAGCTGACTTAATTTTGGATTTAAGAGTTTGAAAAATATGGTTGGTATGATTTTATCAATGGGTTTGATAAGAAGAATGATTTGGGTCGATTTGATCGTATCGGAAAGGTTTTGGAAAACGGTTTTACTATCAGTTGGTTTTGAGGATGTTGAGAACTTGGGTTTCGTGTGTACGAATGTTGGTCCGATAGCTTATAGAAATGGCTTGATGATAGGTGTGCATTGCTTTTGGATTGCTTTGGACTTGCATTTGGGCCCTTGCTTGTGTTATCTTGCTGTTCTGCATCTTCAGGTAAGTATCCTATGGGACTTACTCGGTAACCTGGACCTCCTGCCTGATGTGTCATATGATGTGTAGGTGTTGCATATTAAAGCATGCCATGTAGTATCATCTTAGGATTGCATTGAACTGAGCATGTGGTTACTATGTGTGTTTGAATACAGAATGACCGTTATCTGTGATAGTCCTAGAGTCTTTGCTAGGGTCATAGGGTAGCCCAGTCCCATCGGGTTGCCCTGAGTCAATCGATTCGATATGAGCATGATATGATAGCCCAGCACCATCGGGCAAGTGATGAGATGATATGATATGATATGAGGATGTCGTGGTTTGTGCACCACTACGAAGAAATTGCTATGCTATAGCACCGAACTGGCCAGTCTCTGCACTAACGGGAAGGGGTGCAGAGGTAGGAGAGGGATATGCCACTTGGTATTGTCTTGGGCCCTTTACAGTTTTTCCGCATATTATAACTGTCAAAGCATGCTTATGTGATTTAAATCTTGTACTGCATTAGTCATCCTTTATTTAGGTATAGGCATGTTATGTGGCCTCAGCGCGGTCAGAGGACCTGCAGGCGATTACCGGGCCTGACTTCGTGGATAATGTTAGGTACCGCTCTTATTTGCTCCTTGCTTCTGTGACGGGGAATCTCTTGGCGAACCGAAGAATCCGGCTAATACTCTGACTTGATAAAATGGCAATCACCCACTATGTTTTGGTTTTGACCCGGCTCCGCCGTGGCAAGTTGTACTTTGATTCCGCTTTCGCATTTTCATTCAAACGAATTTCCACGACTTTGAATGCTTGGGGTTCGAAATCCCCGCGTTAAATACTGATCTTTAGAGGTTTGAAATCTCGACCCGTACC
The DNA here is from genome assembly GCA_963922045.1 of Persicaria maculosa. Classification (NCBI taxonomy): domain Eukaryota; kingdom Viridiplantae; phylum Streptophyta; class Magnoliopsida; order Caryophyllales; family Polygonaceae; genus Persicaria; species Persicaria maculosa. The sequence continues at coordinate 50,356,495 of OY998267.1, forward strand.
TGAATTGCAACATCCGAATGAAGGTATCCAACCTTCGAAATGTAACCCGGGTATTTATATCCGGGCCGTTACAGTCGAACGGAGCATTCGCACCCTTACCACTTACATGAGGACTCTCCTTATCCATGGGCATGCCCCCCTTCAGTATTGTCCATATGCTATTGAATCAGCATGTTATCTTATCAACATCACTCCTTCCACAACCATCCAGAATTGGTTCCTGTTGAGATCTTATTCCGAGTCACTCCTAAATACGACCACCTCCATGTGTTTGGCTGCCGGTGTTACCCCAACCAAGGGTCTGTTGCTCCTATAAACTTGCTCCTCGATCCACACCTTGTGTTTTCCTCGGCTACCGCTCCAATCATAGATGGCATAGGTGTTTTGATCCCATTACTAAATGTGTCATCTTCTCTCGCAATGTCACATTCGATGAGACCACCTTCCCATTTTCTAGTCCCCCTACATCCCTAAACACCCCGCCCCCTTCTGATAACTACCCTACACCCCATCTCCTTCAGCAACTACATCCCTCTTCCTCTCCGAATGCTATTACATCTCTGGCCCAGGTACCCAACCCTCCCTTACCGCAACTTGCATCGCATATCCTCTCACAGGCTGCCCATATCCTACCGCCTACAACACCTATCCTGCCACCTCTAGCCCCCGTCCAACCTACTATAGCCCTTCGTCCTGTCACCTCAAGCCTCTATCGCGTCAGCTGTAGCCCGTTCTCTGCCACCTAACCCCACCCAACCGGTCAACCAGATCCAAACTCGGAGCATGAGTGGCATCTTTTGCCCCAAACAGATTTTTGACCTCTCTATATCTCAAATATCACCCATCCCTACCTCCCACAAAACATCCGCCTTAGACCCAAACTAGAATGCTGCCATGCTCGATGAGTACAAGGCTCTTATTAGCAACAACACTTGGGTCTTGGTTCCTCAGCGTCCTAGGGCCAATATTGTGCGGTGCATGTGGCTCTTTCGGCATAAGTTTCGCTTTGACAGATCTCTTGAGCGCTATAAGGCGCGACTGGTCGCCAATAGGAACTCTCAGCAGGTGGGGGTTGATTGTGATGACACTTTTAGTCCGGTTGTCAAACCGACTACCATCCGTACCGTCTTGCATCTCGTTGTCTCCAAAGATTGGCCTATTTATCAGCTTGATGTCAATAATGCATTTCTTCATAGTCATCTTAATGAGAAAGTGTACATGTTCGAGCCGCCTGGTTTCGCTGATAGGACCAAACCAGGCCATGTCTGTCTCTTGAAGAAGTCTTTGTATGGCCTTAAAAGGCACCTCGGGCGTGGTATCTTCGCTTTGCTACCTACCTACACATGCTTAGCTTCGTTAGTAGCAAGAGGGACTCCTCTCTATTTGTCTTTCGCCGAGGTAATCAGCTTGCTTATTTGCTGTTATATGTCGATGATATTATCCTTACTGCATCTTCAGAGACTCTTTGGGCTACCATTATTAATCAACTCAGAAAGGAGTTTGCTATGTCTGATCTCGGGCCTCTCAGCTTCTTTTTGGGCGTCTATGCATCTCGATCTGCATCTGGTTTGTTTCTCTCCCAGGAGAAATATGCCAAGGAGATTATTGCCAAGGCTAACATGGCTAAGTATAAGCCTGCTGCAACGCTTATTGAGACCACTACCAAATTGGCCCAAGCTGCGGGTCAGCCTGTGTCTGATCCGACTTTGTATCGTAGCCTTGCTGGTGCTTTACAGTACTTGACATTTTCTCTTGGCATCACTATTACCCCATCAGCTTCACCTCTCTTGTTTCTTGGTCATCCAAGAGACAACATGTTGTCTCCCGCTCTAGTCCTGAAGCGGAGTATCGTGGTGTTGCCAATGTTGTCGCTGAGTGCTCTTGGCTTCGCAACTTATTGCTTGAGCTCCACTGTCTGCTCAGTCAAGCGTCTGTTGTGTATACAGACAACATCAGCACTACTTACCTTGCTCACAACCCAGTTCACCATCAAAGAACCATGCATGTTGAGATTGACATCCACTTCGTACGTGAGAAGGTTGCCATGGGTCATGTGCCTGTCTTACATGTCCCGTCCCCGTTTCAGTATGCTGACCTCTTCACCAAGGGTTTGTCTCACCAACTATTTCTTGATATTAGATCCAGTCTCACTATCCGCTGCCCTTCTGTTTCGACTGAGGGGGTATGTTAGATGTAATAGAAGCCCATAAGGCCTAATTATAATTAGGTCATGATGTAAACCTCCTATATATATATATATATATATATATATATATATATATATATATATATATATATATATATATATATATATATATATATATATATATATTTATATATATATATTTATATATATATATATATCCTATTGATAGCGAAGGCAACCCCAACGGGGATTATTCACTCTGACACTTACTTTCACAATTTGAAAGCATCCATATTTATCATTGTTATAGACAAGTCAATTGAGAGGCCTTTTTTTTAAAGAATTGATTGTAATTCCGATTGTTGTTTCACCAAAAATTTCTTTTACTTATTCATATGGATGATCTAGAATAGTCATTTAAAAACACCATAAAATTCTTACATGAGGGGGGAAAAATATAACACAAATTACAAATTGCTTGTAGGCAATTACATCGGCTTTGTTTGATGCGATAGTTAAAGCTGATTAAATAACTACAATTAATGGATTGAGTGTGTAAAATTACAATATAAGTACATTATAATATTAATTTTTACTTTGATAATTCTAGCAGAGTAGCGGATAAAAATTAACTACTTAACCTATTTTGTATTATTAATAAAGCGTATTAAAAGTGCGGAGAACTCTGACTCTCTTTCTAATAAAAATAAATTAATTGATGAAAAATGAGAAAAAAGACTAGTTATATTTATAAATATAAAAATAAAAGGTCCAAATAACTTTGAATAGATAACTGTTGAAAATCTAATTTCAAAAGTTAATTCAACCATAATCTTAGCTTATTTAAAAATATGTAATATGAAAACTAAAAGTTTCAAAAAAAAAAAAAAAAACTAACATCACCAAATGAAACCACTTTTTAGTGAAATTACACATGAGGTTTGTTTGTATCGATAAAGACGAATTCATGAGAAATGTATAGGTAGTTTTGTTATCAAAAACCACCCGTCGTATATTCTTTTTAAAAATCAAAAGATATATGTAATCTTAGACTATTTCGTAAATAAAAAAAGTGTTGTGATTTTTGTGATGTAAAAAAAAAAGCAGTGCCCCACATGCCCCGTTCTCCTTCCCTCAAATCCCCGTGGTCCAGTGGCCTGCGGTGGTCTTTGTCTGGCTGGTCCTCATCGACGCTGGCTAGGTCCAGTGGCATGTGGTTCTGTGGCCTGCTATTCGTCCTTCACTCTCGAGCCCGTTGGTGTCAAAACGGGGGAATTGAGAAAAGTGGGAGGAAAGAAGAGAGGAAATTATTTTTAAGAGTCATCAGCAACGTTGGTGTCAGTGGCATTGGCGTTAGCAACCTCGGTGTTGGCGTCAGCAATGCAGGCGTCATCAACGTAGGTGTTAACGACGTCGATGTCAGCAACGTCGATGTCATCAACATCGACATCAGCGAGTCGGTGTCAGCAACTTCGACAACTTTAGTGTCAGCAACGTCGACGTCAGCAATGTCAGCGTCAACGGATTATTTAAAAAAAATCAAATATTTTTTTAAAAAATATTTTGGTTAAAAAAATATTTAGTGGCATATCTTATTTAAGTGATAATTGAATTATTATTTTTTAAATATGTTTAATATCTTGTTAGCCACTGAAAAAAAAAATCAAAGCTTAGCAAAAAAAAGTATATAAAAAAAGAAAGATAAAAAATATTATTAGAAAATGAAAATAAAAAAGAAAAAAAAGCGTAAAGAAAAAGGAGGAGGAAGGCTGAAATAAGGAACACTGTTAGGCATATCCACAGGTCGGACCCATTGGGTCGACGGATCAGACTTGGCGGGTCACAAGTCGAGAACTCATGACCCGAACTCATGGGTGGCGGGTCAATGGGTCTAGGTGACCCGTCAGGCCACGGGTCAACCCATCGACCCGCCAGGTCATAGGAAATAAAAAATAAATAAATATTTTTAAATAACATATTTGTTGTTGTTGGGGTAATACGGAGGGGGGTAAGAGCATGCACCATTCTCAGTTGCCTACGTATTCTTTCGGGGAAAAGGAATCAAAGCCCACACAGTTCTATTACCTATTTGAATCCTCGCTTACCTTCATGTGTCCTCATCTGAGCTCCCAATTGATGAAGTGTCGTTGTCGAATCCTTCATTCGGGTCTGATTCGGTTGAGACGTGGTTTCTCTAGGTTATTTCAACTGCCCACTTCCAATCACTTAGTATAACTTGCATCTCGAGGTTCTCCAGAATTATAGATGATCTTTGGGATGTTAAGATATATCCACTTCGACTAAAACGTCGTTCAACTACAACAGTTGTGCATGGTACTCCAAGAATGCGACAGATAATTACCTGTAGAGTAGAGTATCGCAATCTTTCTGGACGGCTCTACCAGTCCAGAACGTCAAAGTCATCCGCCTCAAAGTTAGTAGATAAATATTCGTCGATCTTCGAGTGGGAGGTCAATGAGGTCCTCGATTTCTTTGTGCCAAAAATATCTCTAGCAAGCGCGTTTGTTCACGTAGTAATACTAGTGCACGACAAGGAAGCAAGGGGCGGTTGAGATGGACGAGTATCTCTAGCATAAACATCATATAAATTTTGAAGTAATTCGCTAACTCTAGAAATTGTAAGATGTACATTGGTACGTCTTCAATCTGTAACATAGGGTAGTAGCTTTCTAAAATATTTGAAGACCGGTGACCTTAATTCTAGGGTAAAAAACTGTTGCTGTGAGAAAATATTAGGAATGTATGTGTAGTAGGCTAACCATTTAGCCCTCAACTCCATCACGGCTTGGTATATTTATGGTATATACAACCCGTCATTTAGGGTTATTGCAATGTTCATTGCGGTAAAAACAAAATAAATGTGAGGTAGGGGTGTAAACATAACTAAAAGTTTTGGGGGCGTCCTAAAAACTTTTAAAAACTTCTATGATGTCTATTGCCATTACCCAAATTTCACCAAAAACATTGGACCCTTTGATTTATTGGGCAGCGAAAGCACATACAGCTTGACCATGACCCGCCGGATCACGGGTTAACCCGTGGCCCATGGACAGACCTAAACACTATAGCATGGAGTTGGTAGCACTGTACTAGCACTGTAGCATGAGGATATTGTAGCTTCTTAACACCTTAGCATTGTAGCACTGTAGCACGGGGGAGTTGGTGGACTTTTGGTTATTTTGGATAGTTTGATGGACGATTTAGTAGAAAGGACGGAAAATATGGATATAGGAGTAAACCCTTTATATATTTAGCCTTTTTTTTTTGTTAATTTTGTTATTTTGATGAAATTATTTTTTAATTCAAATTTAAAATTCAGTTTAGGGATATATTTTATTTTTGATAAGGAAAGAATTCAGATAGGGTAACCCTATCCGAGAGCATCCTTTCGGATGAGGTCCCGGAGACCTAGGTCAGAACACTTAGAGTCAACATCGGTGGAGTGGCCAAGATGTGCAATCTTGTCAGACACTCCATTCACCGATCTGTTAACATGAGAGAATGTGGCAGAAACAAACTTCCTTAAATCTGTTTTGATATCTGAAAGCATAAGTTCGACTTCCCATGGGCATTTGTTGTTGTTTTTCAAGTGATTAATTACTATTAAGGAATCACTTTCAACATGTAAATGTGTGATATTGAGTTCTAGTGCTTTTTGGATGCCAAGCTTTAAGGCGCCGCATTCTGCTTGGAGTGGTGAGAGGTAGCCTAGTTTTGCTGATCCTAAGCTTGTTATGCCAAGCTTTAAGGCGCCGCATATTTTGTTTTGTTTTGAGGTAAGCAACTTCCCTAATTTGTTTTTATCTTATCAAATTACTTTAATCCCTTCGTTATTCTCTCTTTCACACATTAATTAATCGAATGTGAAGGATCAAAATGTTGTGGCCTTGTGAGTAATGTTATAAATTCGGGTGTGTTTCGTTACTAATTAAAATTAATTTAATCTCTTGTTTATTCTCTCTGAATAAACTTAATAAAGTAATTAGGAGCGGATCCTCTTCATATGGTGGGGATGTTAAGTAATCCCTAATTTCTTTCCTATGTATGTGGGTTCTATTTTTTAGAACAGGGTAGAATTACCTTTTAGAGCATGACGAAAATATCCCTTAAAATAATTAAAATTACCTCCTACCCATCCCACACCCCAATGACATTCTCTCCCTTTGTTCTTCAACAGGGGCGGCGAGATCCCAAACCAAAGCAACCCAATATATTATTATCTATAGCCCTTACTCCTTACTGCGTAGATGTTAATCTTGTTTTGGACCCCATTTTGGTTGGAGGGGCACCAAGCATCGGACCAAGATCAATGATCAAACGCTGAGAATCAAAGAGAATAGATTGAGGGAGTGCAAGATAATGTAGCCATACCAATACCACTTCCATGGGTTGAGTCGTGGGTTTCACTTTCAACATTATCAACTATAATTTGAAATAAGGAAAACACTATGAATACTATGCAACTTAAGTTAAATAAATGTAAAGGAGGATTAAGATCAATATGTACCTTCAACCTAGACCTCTTCGTTGGTTGTTTAGTTGATCCACTACTCGACATTCTTTTCAAATTTCTGCATTTCACAAATGACAAATCCAACAATAATCTAAAAAACTCACCAAAAAACGCACTAATACACAATACTAAAAGTAACACGCACTACCCAGTAACCACACATAACCAGCAGACATTTTGTACTGAAAAGGAATGAAAATTCGAGACTAGAATTAAATCAAGTCTCACATTTTGCCATAAAAACGGACTGAAAAATTTGAAAACACTGAACACTCACTCGGCCTATTGCTGAACTGATGAGAGCCTGAGAGGTGTGCTACTGCTACTTGCCCCCGCCCTCAATGTTTTTTGCTGACCTGCTCGCTGGAGTCACCACCAGTCCGCCACCAAATACTCCACGAAATCGCTTGCTGCTCACCATTCAGACCATCAATTGCTCGCCACACGGATTAGGGTTTCACGTTTCAATCATCGACTCAATCTAATAAGTGGAATGGAACAAGAAGCCATTCAGACGTCCGAGAGTGGAGATGTGCTTCAAAACAAAAACCCCGTGGGTTGACTTTAACAAGATCGACCCGTCAGGCCACGGGTCACCTAGACCCATTGAACTCTAATGTCCTTGAACTCTAATGTCTTTTTCACACCAAATGCTTGTTATCTTTAGAACCCTTTGACGAAGAAGCAATTGTTGATTGGTGAAGAAAATAAAGGCATGTATGTACTCAAGAAGTCTGTCATGACCACTCCTGCTTCTTTAGATATGGGATCTCCCACTGCACTTGCCTCCTTCACCAACAGCCCTGATCTCTGGCATTGTAGGCTTGGCCACACAACATATGAGCAACTAAAACACATTCCTGGTGTTCCTTTTTCTAGGACTCCATTCATTTGTAAAATTTGCCCACATGCAAAGCAACATAGAAAACCCTTTTCTTCTTCTCTTAGCCAAGCTACTGCTCCTTTTGAGCTCATTCACATTGACACATGGCCCCCACATACAATGGTTTTCGTTTTTTTCTCACTATTATGGATGATTACTCACGTTGTACTTGGCTCTTTCTGATATCAAATAAAAGCAATTCAATTTCTGTCATAAAGTCTTTCTCCAATCTTGTTGCTACTCATTTCAATATTGTCATTAAAAACATCAGATCAGACAATGCCCATGAATTAATGTCTCTTGAATTATCTGATGCTTTTGCTCGACAGTTCTATGATGAAAAAGGAATCTGTCATCAAACCTCCTGTGTTGATTCTCCACAACAAAATGGCAGGGTTGAAAGAAAACACAAACATCTCCTTGAAGTTGCTCGAGCTATGTTTTTCCAATCCAATCTTCCTGCCCAATATTGTGGTCACTGTGTCTTGACTGCCACCTACCTTATCAACAGAACTCCCATGCCTTCTCTCCATCACAAGTCTCCCTATGAGCTCTTATTCCATAAGCCTCCTGATTATACCTTCCTCAGATCATTTGGTTATTTAGTGTTTGCAAGTACTCTCAAAAGAGCTAGAGACAAGCTACAACCCAGAGCTACCTCATGTGTCTTCCTTGGCTATTCTTTTGGCAAGAAGTCATATGTTGCTTTGGATCTGACCACTACCAAAATGTTTCATTCCAGAGATCTTGTATTTCATAAAAAGCACTTCCCTTTTCAGTTTATGAAACACATCTTCAACCACAAATTACCTACCCTTATTTCTGATTACCCAGACCACATTTTTTATCCAACAGACACTACTGTTTTACCACTTGCTCCCATTGACAATCATGACAGCAGCCCTCACATTAATGATCCTACCCCACCTCCTGCCCCTTTACCCCCTTCTACTCAAATAAACCCTACTGTTGCTTTAAAGAGATCCTCTAGGACACATAAAGCACCTTCTTATCTGAGTGACTACACGAGTACATACAAGCCTTCTTCCTCTGCATCAATTAACATGGTAACTTCCATTGTCTTACCTCCATCTTATTTCTTTTTTATATCCACTGTATCTTCTTATATTGAACCTTCCAATTATCTTTAAGCCTCTATTGATCCCAATTGGATTCAAGCCATGAAGAAAGAAATTGATGCATTACATTCAAATGGTATATGGGAGTTGGTCTCTTTGCCTGCTGGAAAAAGGGCAACTGGGTGCAAGTGGGTTTTTTAAGTTAAACTACGAGCTGATGGGTTTCTAGAAAGGTATAAAGCCCGCTTAGTTGCAAAGGAGTTTACACAGAAACATGGTATTGATTACCATGAGACCTTCTCACCGGTTGTGAAGATGCCTACCATAAGGAGTGATGTACATATTTGTACCTTTGTTTATTGCATCTTTTGACTTCGTATTTCATTCAATCTCCAAAGAAAAGTTTCAAAAGTATATAAACTTGTGTAAGAATGAGCTAAAGTATAAGAAATAGAGTCTGCATGAGTTTTGAGCTAACCATGCAGGAATTCGATGAAATCGGAGTCAAAACGAAGAAGCCAAGTGAAGCTGAGAAGAGGTCGATATCGACTGGAGACATCGATATCGACCCTAGATTTCGACACGATTTCTGAGCGTCGAGATAAGCCACACAGACCAGACAAGAAAGCCTCGATATCAACATACATGCATCGATATCGACCATCGTCATAGACATCGACCAGACCTGAACAAATCGAGCAGAAACACAAGCATCGATATCGACCTCTGGTGTCGATATCGACCCCTTATCTCGACAGAAGATAGACTCGATTTCGAATGCGGATTGGAACTATATCTTCAAGGAGGCACGGATTTATCTCATACCTTCAAGATGGATAGCAGTTGGAGGTTTTACTTATAAGCTTTATTAAGTTATTTAAGTTTTATCAAAAATAAAAGACCTATCCTAATTGTTTGGATAGAGTTCATAGTTTAGATAGAAGTTTCACTCCTCGGATAGCGAGGATTAGTAGCCTATAAATAAAGCCTTAGAGGCTGATTTGTTAGATCATCCATTAATCCAAGAAAAGAAGCAAGACAAAGACAATAGACAATAGAGTTAGAGTTAGAGAGAAGTTTTAGGGTTTGACGTTTGCGAAAGTTGACGTTGAGTTGTAAAGCTTCGGAGTTTATTTTAATGCAAGTTTATTTCTTTCAATCAACAATAAGTTCCATGATGAGAAGCGAGTAGTTCCCCAAAGCTTCTAGGGTCGGGGTGAGCCCGACGTTAGCCATGCGCGCTTGAGGTAAGTATTTGATGTTGATATCGTTGTGTCTATCTCTCCTCCTACGATTCTATGTTTAGTCCTAATTGAAAGAAAAGGGATTCATGCTAACAACTTGAGTTATAAACATAAAATTGGTAGAGACAATTAGGTTTATTTGCAAGAGTAATCCTAAGAGTTGGTGTACGGCGAAAGCTTGTCCCTCGGGTGAAATAGCGCAATTGTCCGTCTTATTTATCTTATCGCATGCATTGGTTAACGTTGTGGTAAACCCTAATCCTAGGAGTTGCTTTTTACATATTTTATACACCCAAAACCACTGTTTTATTTCTGTTCATCCCTTCTCATCCATTCTTAAATCTTCGGCCTTTCTTTGCCGACGAAGAACTAACCCACTGCAGGAAGACATCGATATCGACCCCAGACGTCGATATCGACCACTGAGTTCGTCGACAGTTTTCTGAGTCGACGACGAACATCGCTGCGGAGTTTGCTGAGCATCGATATCGACCCCTAGCATCGATATCGACCCTTCTATATCGACTGGCAGTCTTCTAAGCCAGTCGATTTCGTGGACTGACATAGATATCGACCATTTCCAGTCGATATCGACCATTTATTTTTGTTTCTGCAGGTCTTCTGTTGCAGAGAACATCGACAGTCGAGGTCGACATCGAGCACCAAGGTCGAAATCGAGGCTTCTGGTCGACGCAGACTTGAGATTTCCACACTACTAGGATCCCGCTGACACGCCTCCTCGTGGATCGATCCTGACTACCCTTCCACTACAACGGGAGGAAGTCTTGTAATTATTTGCTTAGGCCAGGAGTTGGTTTACATTTATTTACATCTTTATATTTATAATTACTCGACATATCATCCTCCTGCAACAACAAGGAGTTTGATATCAGTAGCTGCTTCTAGACATTGGAAAATCCACCAACTGGATGTCAATAATGCTTTTTTGCATGATAAGCTTCATGAGGATGTGTATATGAAGATGCCAGATGGGATTCCTAACCCAGACAAGCTTGTTTGTAAGCTCAAGAAGTCACTCTATGGCCTGAACAGGCCTCTCGTTAGTGGTTTCAAAGGCTAACGTCTGCTCTAGAGTCTCTGGGTTTTGTTCAGTCTAAAAATGACTACTCCTTGTTCACTCTCTCTACTGATGGTCATCTTACTCTGGTTGCCTTTTATGTAGATGATTTACTTATCACTGGATCGAATGTCTCTGTTATTACTCAGCTGAAGCAGGTTTTGGATAATGAGTTTAGCATCAAGGATCAGGGGTTATTGAGTTATTTTCTGGGCCTTGAAGCTTCATACCTTGATGATGGTTGTTCGATGAACGGGAGGTGCGATTCAAATATTCAAATATAATTCACAACTATGCTAACTCCCTTTTCAAGCAAATAATACAAGAATCCTTCCGATGCAGTGGTAGGGTAATTCAGGATCGAATCCACAAGGAGGTATGTCAGCGCTTCCTTTGTTGTAATCACGATCAAACTTTCGACCTCAGAAGACACTCGATATCGAGGTGTCTGGTCGATATCGACCTCAGTTCTGGTCGATTTCCAGCAAAGTTCCTGCATAAGACAAAAGCAAGCCAAATCGACGTCGAGACAGACCTCAATATCAACGTTAGTGATCGATATCGACCTTACCCAGTCGATTTCGATGTTTGTCACAAAAACTACAAAGCATAACCTATTGTCGGAAAAGTGTCCGAAGAGCATAGAATGGTAAAGAAAAGATGGACAGAAATCAAAACTTAAACTTTCTATGTAATTCAATAAACTAAAAGCTTCTAAAGTCAGGGTTTCATGCCACAACGATAACAATGCAAGTATGATGCCAAAGTTATGAAATTTAATGTCTTTCCGTCGAATAACTTTCGTTACCAACACTTAGGTGATTAGAGGCTCTTGCATAATTCCTAAGAGTTACTATCCAATTCATGAGTAATTCAAGTTCACAATATGATTGGCTTTCGCTTCAATAATGCAAATAATGAATCTCCCTAACTTTCGCAAAGGATCATGCATAGGATAGAAGACGGAATCGCATAAAAGTCATACCTTTGATGCACTTACCCTACATCGCTATCGTCGGGCTCACCCCGACCCTAGAAGTGGGTTGACTACTCGCTTCTCATCATTTCACTTATCATCATCATTGAAAAGAAAACTACTTTGAATTGCAAAAGAAAGAAATTACAACCGAACCAAGCCAAATCTCCGCTCTTGCTTCTCTCCAACCTCACTCGGCCTCCTCTCTCTCTCTCTCTACAATTCTCTGCGTTCTATATTGTAAAATTGATTGCTTCGATGATTAAACTCAGCCCTAACGGCCTCTAGATATAGATATCGAACTTTGTTATCCAAAGACTCGAAACTTTATCTTTATTCTCTAAGATAAAACTTAATTAAGTAAAAACTAAAAATTCTATGGTAAATTAACTCCAAGGATAACTCTAGTGCATTGGATAGAAGATCTCGACTTTAGGATAGACGAGCAAGCTTCGGATAGAATTCTATCAAAATCTAAGTCGGACTTCTCTGCTGAACAACATCGATATCGACCTAAGGACATCAATATCGACCTCTCTTTTATCTCTATCTCGAGCTCTCCTTCTTCACCTCGGACTGGCATTCAACTTCTATCAATTAGCTCGATCTGGCCACTCAATATCGACCATCAGACATCGATTTCGACCTCTCTATGTCGACATGCTCTGTTTCTCCTCTGCTCGATTCCTGCCTCTCTGCTGCACTCGATGTCGAGGTTCTTTAGTCGATTTCGACCTCTTCAGAAGACTTCGAGTTCTTTTTCCGCTCTTCCAAATCTGTCCATTTCTGTCCTGTTTCCTGCGAAATCACATAGAAACTCGTGCAGACCCATATATTTGACAATAAAGCATAAACTACACTAATCTCATGTATTCCCCACTAATATGTATGCAAAAGATTGATAAAATGGACTTAAATGTGCATAGAAAATATGGCAAATTGCGTGCACATCAATGGTATTGCTTTGACACAACGGAAATTCACTCAGGAGTTGTTACAGGATGTTGATCTATCTTCTCTAAAGTCAGTTTGCACTCCACTTCCTCTTCACTGCAAACTGACTCCTGACATGGATTCTCCAATGAAGGATCCTTCTCATTATCGACAGTTAGTGGGTAAGCTTAATTTTCTCACTCATACAAGGCTAGATTTGAGTTTTAGTGTTTAAACACTTAGTCGGTTTGTGTCTGCCCCATGTGATGCTCACTTTGAGGCACTTCTTCATACGTTACGATATATTCAAGGTACCATTGGAAATGGCATACTCTTGAATGGATCTGATCATCCAGGTTTGAGTGCATACTTTGATTCTAACTGGGCATCCTGCACGTTTTCCCGTCGATCTGTTATTGGGTATGTGTTGATGCTTGGTAAATCCCCAATTAGCTGGAAATCGAAGAAACAATCAGTTGTTTCTCGTAGCTCTGCTGAAGCAGAATATAGAGCCATGGCTCAAGCTGCAACATAGACAACCTAGCTTGTTCGTCTCTTATCTGATATAGGTATCTCATCTCTGCAACCTGTGACTTTGCATTGTGATAACAGCTCGGCTCTCCAGATTGCTCGTAACCCGGTGTTCCATGAACGAACAAAACACATTAAAGTGGATTGTCATTTTACAAGGGACAAAGTAATGGAGGGCCTTCTGCAACTATCTTACATTCCCACAACTGAACAACTTGCTGATGTTTTCACTAAAGTACTTCCAACTGCACAGCAAAATCTCCTCCTCTCCAAGCTCGGTTTATTCCACCTCCATCTTGCGGGGGGATGTTGGATCCTACAGTTGGAGACACACGAGATGCTTCACCAAAGAGCACACGAGCCAGAGGGAAGAAGGAAGCAAGGGATGCAAGTTGTTATAGTGTGCGTGTGTGATAGTATGATGTAACATAAAGGGGGATTTAGATTCCTCTATAAATACATTTGCAATTCACTTTCCAGATCAATCAATTCAGAATGACTGTTTCATAACAAACTCTCAAACTCTCACTCTCTCTTTCTCAAACACAAAGTATAGCACACCCCTCTGGTCATTCATGCGGCCGCTCCTGCGTGGATTGGAAATGAATCGCCATGAAATATAGCGAGAACTGTAAATCTTTACCAGCAGCAGAAGTGCACCATTTCGGGTTCCACCCATGCCATTTGCGATCACATCAGTAGTAGAATTGTAGATATCATACAAGGACACATGTCTGCCCACCTGCTCTCTTTCGAGAGTAAAGGGTAAAACAAATCAAGACTTGTCGGCATAAAAGATAAACAAGGATAACACAAATTATAAGAACTACTAGACCTAGATCTCACCACTGCCCACCTGTGATGCCATCGATGTCGATTCGTTGATGCTGGCTAGAGGTCGATTTGAAACTATTGAGTATTGTGTGTTAACAGAATAAGTGAAAGAAGAAGAAGAAGTGAAACGGCGTTGTTCGGGTCTAAAGACGGTTTTGAAACAAAACAAAGCGCGCAAGCAAAACGGCACCGTTTGGTTAAATGAAGGGCTTCAGGAAATAGAAGAGAAACGACGTCGTTGCAACTTTCTTCAACGTTCAGCTCCTTCATTCACATTCGAGCTTGAGTTCACCGGAGATTCAACACTCAGTCAACGGCGGTTGAGTTTGGCGGGAAACCAGCTCCACGTGGATGATTCTAGATCGTTAGATTAGATATTTGTTTGCCTATAAATGTAGTTGTTAGATCTCTGAGATTGTAAGCTGTAACAATCAACTTTCTTCAATAGAAATTTTGTTCAATTTCCTCTGCAAATCTCGAATTCTTCATGGTATCAGAGCTTATTCAAAGAATTCTCTGAGATTTTGAGTTGTCGATCGTTTTCCGCTGCACTTTTCAACAATGAAGACGACATTCGAGGAAGGATCGAACACGAAGCCAAGTGGTCAAGGTTTGCAGAAGAACAATACGGTGTTTGAAGAAGGATCCAGCTCTAGAAGGAATCTGGAAGCGTATGCACTCAATCATGCGATGCAGAGTGATCCGCTGTCGTTGTCTAACTCGGATCATCCTGGAATGAGCGTCACAGGAGTTCCTTTCAATGGAGGAAACTACTTAGGATGGAAGCGACAGATTCGGATGGCGCTTGGTGCCAAGTAGAAGCTTGAACTCATAGACGGAACCTATGTCAAGCCAGAGCCAGGGAGTGCTGACTATGAGAGGTGGATTCGGTGCGATTACATGGTTACGTGCTGGATCTTGCACTCCATGGCGCCGGAATTCTCTAGTGCTTTCCTATATGCGAATTCCGCTAGAGAACTGTGGCTTGAGATTGCAGAAAGGTATGGTCAGTCTAATGCTCCTCTTATATTTCATCTACGACAAGAGATTGGTCGTGTTATGCAAGTGAATATGTCAATTGCTGCTTATTTCTCAAAACTGAAAAGATGCTGGGATGAACTGGACAATCTGTGTGGAATTCCTACTTGTACTTTTGGAAATCTGGATTTGTGTTCATGTGCTATTCTGTCAAGAGTTTTGGAAATGGAAAATCAAAACCGACTTATGCAGTTCTTGATGAATCTTAATTCTGACTATGATCAAGTGAGAAACCAAATTTTGGCTATGGATCCCTTGCCTTCTGTGAACAAGGCATACTATCTGCTGCAGCAAGTTGAAAGGCAGAATCAAGTGGTACACATTACTTCAGAACCAACAGCTTTCACTGTGCAAAATGGTTCCGGTGAAGGAGGATCTAAGAAGGATTCAAAGAAGCAGAAAACTAGAGGAAAGAGGTTTTGTGATCATTGCAAGGAGGAAGGCCGTCAGATTGATCAGTGCTTTGAGATAATTGGCTATCCAGACTGGTATAAAGGAAAGAAGAATAAGAAAGGGAAAGCGATTGCTCAAGTGAGCAAAAATGGTCAGGAAATGAAGGATACTCCTATGTCAGATGATGTCCCTTCTTCAAATGTGCATATGAATCCAGATTTTGTGCAGGCTGTATGTCAGGAGGTTCTTCGTGTCATCAAAGGGAAATGAGTGGATAACTCTGGCTATTTCAATGGTGGTCCTTCATCCAGTACCTCTGGATTTGCAGGTACTATCTTTTCTGAATCATCTATCATGAATGCTACCTTGTGTGACTCTAATGGTGTTTCCTGGATTCTTGACTCTGGTGCATCTGATCATGTTACTTGTTCTATGCATCATTTTATTACTGTTGAGAAGTTTTCAAATCCTATATATGTGGTTTTGCCTGATCATTCTCGAAGAGAGGTTAAGCTCACTGGTTCTGTACGTGTCAAGAACAACATTGTGTTGACTGGTGTGCTATATGTTCCTGATTTTCATCATCATCTGATTTCTGTGCACAAGTTGCTTCAAACTCATAAGTCGGGGGCTTATTTCACTAAAGATTACTGTTGCATATAGGACCTTTTGAGTAAGGAAATCTTAGCTGAAGGAGGGATAGCTGATGGCATATACAAGCTGGTGCTTGATGGTGCCATTCAGAGATCCAAGGGTGTTAACTCCAAGTTTGCTGGAGCTTCTACTGTCATGAAATCTATGTCTATGATTCATAATCAATTAGGACATCCCTCTGTTGGGAAGATAAGGCATTTGCCAGTGTTTAGATCATGTAATGCTCAGGATTTTGTGTGTGATACTTGTGATATGTCCAAGATGCACAGACTTCCATTTCCTGTTAGTTCTTCTGTTTACAAGGCTTTGGAGCTTATTCATGTAGATGTGTGGGGTCCTTACAAGTTTTGTACCTTGAATGATGAAAGGATGTTCCTCACTATTGTAGATGATGGATCAAAAGCTACTTAGACCTATCTGTTGAAATCTAAAGATCAAGTTTATGCTTTGCTGCAGTCATTTTTTGCTTATGTTAAGAATCATTTTGGGACCACACCCAAATTTATTAGATCTGATAATGGATCTGAATTTGTGAACAAAGCTTGTTCTGCCCTATTTGCTTCCTTGGGGATTTTACATCAAAGATCTATGGTTTACACTCCTCAGCAAAATGGTTGTGCAGAGAGAAAACATAGACATTTGTTAGATACAGCCAGATCTTTGTCTATGTTTGCTAATCTTCCTTCTTTTCTCTGGGGAGAGTGTATATTAGCAGCCACTTATCTCATCAATCTCATGCCAGTAAAATCCTTGAATTGGACAACTCCATATGAGAAGTTATTTGGCAAAGCTCCCTCTTATGATCATTTGAGGGTTTTAGGGTGTCTTTGCTATGCTGCTCATGCTGGTCCTAGAACTGATAAGTTTGCTGTCAAGGGTCGTAAGTGTATTTTTGTAGGCTATCCTCCTAATCAAAAAGGTTATCGTCTTCTTGATCTTACTACAAGGGAATTATTTTGTAGTAGAGATGTTCTTTTTAGAGAGGATCAGTTCCCCTTCAGAGGAATGACAGATGAAGTACATACATCAGTTTCTCCTGGGGTCTTATTTCCTTCAGCACCTACCTCTTCAGATGATGATATGGTTTGTGGTCCATTCAAAGGTGCTTCATCTCCTGATTCTTCACAGATAAGCTCTCATGATTCCCCTTTGCCTTCTGCTTCATTTTCTCCAGTTGCACCTACATCTCCTGAATCATCATCACCACCAGTACCATCTTCTTCTGAGGATATTCTTGTACTACCTTCAGCTGTTCATGCTTCTCCCGAAGCACGTGTTGTCCCTCCTCGTTCCAAACGAGTTGGTAAACCACCTGCTTGGCACAATGATTTTGTCATGACCACCACTGCTCATACTTCAGGGTTGGTTGATGATTCTGCTGCCTTTTCAGTCTCTCTGGCTAATGTCATGAGTACTAATGAACCTCAGTTCTACAAAGAGGCTGTGAAGCATGATTGCTGGAGAAGTGCTATGGATCTTGAACTTCAGGCTTTAGAAAAGAATCATACTTGGGAGGTCACCCCCTTACCTCCTGACAAGAAAGCTTTGCCATCCAAGTGGGTTTACAGGGTGAAATTCAAACCTGATGGTTCAGTGGACAAGTACAAAGCTAGGCTTGTGATTAAGGGTTATAATCAGAGATTAGGAAAAGTTATAAGCACACATTTTCCCCTGTTGCTAAGATAGCTACTGTCAGGATTCTTATAGCCATGGCAACAGCCTATCAATGGCCTTTGTGTCAAGTTGATGTAAATAATGCTTTCTTACATGGGTTTCTAGATGAAGAAATTTTCATGAAACCACCTGATGGGTATGTTGTTGATTCTCCTGACTTGGTGTGCAAGCTCAAACGTTCATTATATGGCCTTAAGCAAGCATCAAGGCAATGGAACACTGAGCTTAAAAGATTTTTCTGTTCTCTAGGGTTTGTTCAATCAACTCATGATTACTCTTTGTTTATGTATAGCAAAAATGGGGTGTTTACTGCAGGATTGGTTTATGTTGATGATATCCTCCTTACTGGCACTCATCTGTCTCATATTACTTCAATCAAGGAGGCTCTGCACACCAAATTCACCATTAAATACTTGAGGTTTGCTCGATATTTTCTGGGAATTGAGTTGTTTAGAACAACTGAGGGCACTCACCTTACTCAGCGCAAATATGTCACTGATTACGACATGATTTTAGCAAAAGCTTCTGGGTTTCCTTTTCCTACAGGATTGAAGTTATCAGCTGAATCAGGAGAGTTGATGGACAATCCAGAAACTTACAGGACACTAATTGGTAGATTGCTCTATCTTACTTTGACTCATCCTGATCTTTCCTATGCAGTTCAGCACTTAAGCCAATTTGTGTCATGTCCGAGACTTCCTCATTGGCAAGCAGCTCAACATGTGTTGCGCTATTTGTGTGGTACTGTCTCAAAGGGATTGTTTTACCCAGTCCAGACCAGCCTCAAGCTTGTGGGATTTTCAGATGGTGACTGGGGTTCATGCTTAACCACAAGACGCTCTCTTACTAGGTATTGTGTGTTTTTGGGGCATGCCTTGGTTTCATGGAAAACCAAGAAACAAGCTACTGTGTCCAGGAGTTCTGCTGAATCTGAATATCGAGGCATGGCCACTACAATTGCAGAACTCATGTGGGTTTCTTATGTTCTTCGTGACCTTCAGATTCCAGTCTCTTTGTCGGTTACTCTTTTTTGTGACAATCGAGCTGCTCAACAAATTACTGCAAATACGTGCTTCCATGAGAGAACGAAGCACTTAGACATTGATTGTCACTTCACTAGGGAACAGGTCCAATCCGGGTTTCTATGTACATCTTTTGTCCCCTCTCAGCTACAATTGGCTGACATGTTCACCAAAGGCCTCTCTCAAGCTCAGCTTGAGTTTCTTTGCGCCAAATTGGGTCTCCAATCGGCTCCAATTTGAGGGGGGGATGTTGAGTACTGTGTGTTATCAGAATAAGTGAAAGAAGAAGAAGAAGTGAAACGGCGTCGTTGGGGTCTAAAGACAGTTTTGAAACAAAACAAAGCGCGCAAGCAAAACGGCACCGTTTGGTTAAATGAAGGGCTTCAGGAAATAGAAGAGAAACGACGTCGTTGCAACTTTCTTCAACGTTCAGCTCCTTCATTCACATTCGAGCTTGAGTTCACCGGAGATTCAACGCTCAGTCAACGGCGGTTGAGTTTGGCGGAAAACCAGCTCCACGTGGATGATTCTAGATCGTTAGATTAGATATTTGTTTGCCTATAAATGTAGTTGTTAGATCTCTGAGATTGTAAGCTGTAACAATCAACTTTCTTCAATAGAAATTTTGTTCAATTTCCTCTGCAAATCTCGAATTCTTCAGAAACCTGCAGAGATCTACATAGACCTGCGATGGCGTCGATGTCAATTCCGAACCTCTGATGTCAAAGGTGATCGCAGGTGAATGAAGGTAGATGAGAATGAAGGTGATGCGATAGACCAAGGAAAGGGAAGACAGAAAGTTACATATTAAAACAGGGGCAATATGGGTATTATGATAAAGATATGGACATTTAGGACCCAATTTTTTCTTCAATCATCACTTCCGCCCACTCGCGTGTCTCCAATGGATTTCCCCTGTTGCCCAATCTGTAACCTCCCAGTTCTCGCCGCCGAACTTCAAAGGTTTTCCCCTTTCTCTTCCTCTTTTTCTCGCGATTGGAACGCTTACCATGGCAGTGGGAGGGGATCTCAGTAATCTATCGATGTTGGACTTTTGATTGATTGTTGTTGATTGTCATAAGAGACCCTACCTTCTGTATTTTATTGATTCGATTGAGCTTCGATTTTGTGTTTGCAATTAACAAGGCACGCAAATCAACATTTGGATGAGGATGAGCTCTCTACGGATTTGGAACTCGCCAAGCAATTAGCTCTTGCTGCTTCTCCCAGCCCTATCAGATCCGTCGGTACCGATAATCTCTACCTTCCTTTTTTTTTGCTCTCTGATAAAGGCCTGTTCTATGTTTATTGATAAAGATTCTAGACTGTAAGTTCAACCTCCTTAAATTTCAAAACTTGTTTGTTTGTGACCGTTGAGTTGCCATTTGTTTGAAATTGGGGAGAATGGAATCAGATTGAAATTTCCATTATCTGATCCTGATTCTTATTCAGCATTTCTTTGTATCAGCTGTGATCACTTTTTGTTGTTATTAGAAGGTCAGAAGAAAGAATTTAATTTGAGGCTACTTTATGATGATATGACAGAGGGATAATTATCACTCGGATGCACATTTTGAGTATGATCCGAGACTATATGACTATGATTATGATCCTTCACCCACAGCCATTCCTTCTAGTAGTACCACTACCAGCAGGTTTGAGGGAAACAAGGACAGTGTTGAAGCACGAGGCATTGAGGAACAAGTTTGTACAGCAGTAGGATTACAGTGCAGAACATCCTTCCATAAGATTGAAGGTGGATTGATGGCTTTACTCAAGACATGTTTGGAATCAGAAACTCAATACTCAAAATGCATTTTGTCCGGATATGTTGATCATTTTCAGAGCTCTATGTCTGAGGACGCAGGTTGGGGTTGTGGGTGGCGTAACATCCAGATGGCTACCTCTCACCTTCTTATGCATAGACCAGACGCCAAGGAGGTTCTCTTTGGTGGTTGTGGTTATGTGCCAGATATTGCATCACTTCAGAGATGGATGGAAGTTGCTTGGGGAAAAGGTTTTGATGTTGTTGGATCAAGTTATTTTGGTGGGAGAATTTACGGCAAAACCAGTTGG
Source organism: Persicaria maculosa (assembly GCA_963922045.1). Lineage (NCBI taxonomy): Eukaryota > Viridiplantae > Streptophyta > Magnoliopsida > Caryophyllales > Polygonaceae > Persicaria > Persicaria maculosa. The sequence goes on from OY998267.1 coordinate 50,377,590, forward strand.
ATTGGGACAACTGAATGTGCTGGATTATTTCGTTCTTTTGGTCTTAGGGCAAGGGTGGTAGATTTTGATGGCAAGGGAATTGCAAAGAAAGCACGGCAAGCATATGGGCCAATGGATAAATTTGTCACTCGGAGATTGAATAATGCAGACAAGTGCGACGATAGCTTAGCAAAAGAGAGTGTAGGCTATCAGGCTCTCGTTGATTGGGTGTGGAACTATTTTTCCGACAATAATCCTAGTCACTGTGTTAAACAGCGTGTTTGTGTTACCAATAAGATGTAAGTGACGACGGGCAGACTTAATATTATGCAAATGATAAGACTTTCATGTTGTTATTTTAACACTAGCATCTTTTTTCTCTTCTTCTTTTTTTTTTTTTTATGTCTAATTTGTTTTCCTTTGATCTTCAATGTATAGGCCCCTATACTTCCAGCATGCTGGCCACTCAAGAACCATAGTGGGGATCCAAGTCATGCATCAGAAGAATGGTGTCAAAAAATATAACCTGCTTGTCTTAGACCCGGGACATGTATTCCTCTTAATCTGTACTGTTCATGACAGCTTATGTTTTATTCTTGGTTTCTACTACGGAGACAATTTATTGCTTTTAGCTTCAATCGTCACATAACTAGGTTGCTCCTGAAGTAGAAATATCCTCAGGTTTTGCCTTTGGCTCTTCGCTTTCTATGTATACCTACAATTCATAACCTGATGCTTGCAACACTGTTAACTTTTCATGAAAAGCTAATTAAAGCTAAAATCATGCTTGAAGAATTTCCTGAAGCCTCAGTTCTTAAGAGAGCTATGATTAAGTAAGAAAAAACTTTGTTTGGATTTAACCATCCCTCAATTTTCATTGGATTATTTCTTTTGCTAAGGGTGACAACTTTTATGTTCCCTAGCTATTTCTGAATTTGGTAAAAACATTCATTTGGTTGAACAAACCTCCTTCATAGCTAGAATGATTTTGTCCATAAACACTATTGCCTAACTGTATGAAGTGCTTGTGGATTCTGAAACTTGATCATGGATTTGTGCAAACTGCTGTGAATGTGAAAGTTGCATCTATATATCTGTATCAGTATTCAAAACTTGACAGAGCCTTGTGAACTTGGTGAAAAGCTCCTTAAAGCTAAAATTATGCTTGAAGAATTTCCTGAAGCCTCAGTTCATAAGAGCTGTGATTTAAGTTTAACATAGGAAAACTTTGGTTTGGCTTTAATCATTCCTCAATTTTCGTTGGATTTTACTCTTTTGCTTGGGGTGACAACTTTGATGTTCCCTAGCAATAACTCATACTGAATATGATAAAAACATTCATTTGCTTGAATAAACCTCTTTCATAGCTAGGATGATTTTGTCGAAAAACATGTATGCGTAACTGGATGAAGTGCTTGTGGATTCTGAAACTTAATCATGGATTTGTGCAAACTGCTGTGAATGTGAAAGTTGCATCAATATATCTGTATCAGTATTTGAAACTTGACAGCAACTTATGACCTTGGTGCAACTGCATTCTACAATTAATGACTTGTCTTCTCCATTCTTGCAGAAAACAATAGAGCTTGAAAAATCACTGAAGTCAAATGCTGGATGGCAGCCGCTGATAAAAAGAGGAATTCACACACTCAAGAAGCCTCAATATCAGGTCTATCACAATCCAAAGAAGTGATACTGTATATGCCGCTCTCTCTTTATCTTTGCTGATATAGATCCTATATTTCCTCTCCTCAGTTGTGCTATGTTGACTCTGGGATTGCTGGTGGGATGGAGTTGGAGCAGCTCAAGACCATAGATAGTGTTCTCATTGAAGTTTAGATTATGGTACATCAAGGCACCTCCCCGGTTTTCCTGGTGGTAGTTATACTGTTTGTCACCTGAGCGAGAACAGTCTAAAGGCAAGAGGTCTGCGAAAAGTCCAGTTGCGGATAGTTCTTCTAGGCCACTCAGAGGCTCTCTGTGTACTAATTCTCAAGGTTCTAATGTTGGGAGTGTACTAACAACACCTTTGACATCCTGGGAATATGGAAATCTTTGGATTGTCTGAAAGGTTTGATTAAGAAATCAAGCTTAGAGCATCCATAACAAGGGTTTTTATTAGCTTAAGGTAATTAGACCATGTTTATCAAGGGATACTAGGAATACTAATATTTTATTCTTCTCTTTCCGCCACATCCTCCTAACATCTCATTCTCACTTTTCTCATTTTATCAATAGCATCTCTAGCATTTCAAAACTCATCATTTCCTACCAATTCAACTTACAAATATACCCCTCTCCAATAATTATTTTCATTCTCGATTATATTGTTATATTCAATTTTATTATTAAATTAACACTTTTTATATACGAAATAAGGCTAAATATATATATAACCCAATACTTAATTTTTTTAAAAAAAATCTGAAATTCAATGTATGATTATTTAATGAAATAAATTTAAAATATCAACTTATATCACTGATTAAAACATATTCGAAATTGATGTCTATGTGTAGATAAAAATGAATCTAGTATTGTGGTAATTTTTTTATTTTTTATTTTACATTTTTAATGTCAAAAATTACATATTAAACATTTAAAAAGGTTTCGGCCAGATTAAATCCCAACCATCCGTGGAATCCACTTGTCGCCATCACAAGCCCATGACATGTGTCCTACTTTGCCTTTTTTGCGTCAGATTTCAGCAGACCAAAACACAGCATTTCGTATATGTTTTCTACAATCCGACGTCGTTTTGATTGGGGTTTCCCGGAAGAAAAAAAAGCCTCTGACACAACCCCTTTTTTATTAGCCTAGTATCGATACTTCTGAAGTATCGCTCAAGTATCCCTCATCTTCCTATTCCATTTTTTTATTATTAAAATTACTATTATCGATGCTAGGATTTAACCGATAAAAATGGCCTTATAAGATAAGCTCATGGTTGTAGGCAAAACCTTAAGATAAAAGAAGGGAAAGGGTTATCTTAGTGTAGAGAGGTAGAGAGTGTCTTGGACCATGTGCAAAAGCATGTTGTTTTATTTATCTTTATGTTTTTTATTTAACTAATAATATTATGATTGGTGGAAATCATATGGTAGATATAAATAAATGAGAAAAAGAGAAGGATGAGGTTAACTCATGGTTGTAAAGTAAAAATATGAAAACCTTAAAGAAAGAGGTTGATAAAGTGGAAAATTATTTAAAAGAAAATATAAATGAGGTGTCAAAATATTATATGGAGAAAAGGAAAAAAAAATAAAGACGAGGTAACCTTATGGTTGCGGATGGTCTTTAACCTTGGCCAGAGGATGTAACAAATTATGTCATCTTTTAGTCTTGATATTTATGATCCCTACCTAATTTAGGATGTCATCCCTGGGCTTAGAAAGGGTGCAAAAATCGAGCGCTAACACCAACAAAATAACTACGTAGTACTATCTTCATTTAAAAATAAATGTCGCTTGATTTTTTGCACGTTTTTTAAGGAGATAAAATATCTATAAGATATTATTTTTTTAATCAATTTTTTTTACAATTGATACTTATAAAAAATTTTGATTAAAAAATAAAATTTTATAGAGTTTTTAGCTTCTTAAAAAACGTGTAAAAAGTAAAACGACGTTTATTTTGAAACGAAGGGAGTATATATTATTTCAACAAAATCTTTATATGTATAAATCTATATCCATATACTCCGATCTGATAAAAAAAATATTTGATATTTTAGAGATTTGTACAGTGATGCACGATTAGCTAAATCTTAATTCAACTAATAAATAGTATCACCGAAATTTTGAGATTTATGGTTCATTTTAATGTCTTATATAGTTACATAATATAAGGTATTTAAAAAAACTCTATTATATATAGTGGCTTTTTGGGAAAAGAAACCCATAACGAACTAAACAGAGGCATTTTTGCCAACTAATACATAATATCATCAAATATTAGGGACCAATGCTTCCTTTTAATGAATTGTATTATATACGATGTTTTTGTTCAAACATATTAAAAGATGGTTTTTTTAAAAAATGACTCTATTATATAAGGTGACTTTTGAAAGAAAAAAAATACAAAGTGAGACTATTGATAAGATGATGAAACAGCTATTTAAGACAATTTTTGCCAAATAACACAAAATAACTTATCTAAAAAGTTAAAAAAACCTAGATGTATCCAATCCCATTCAACGTCATTTTCATTTGTGATGTTCAATTCCTCATTGGCAATTATCGATGTTCAACTGGTAAGCTATGGCTTAAGATAGCTTGAGAACCCTAAGAGAGGGGATCATGTTTGTTTCTCTCATTCCTTTGGATCAACACTACATTGTTGGATCAACACTACATTATGCGAAAGACCACTCGGTGATGATGTTAACAGTGAGCCCCACCTATGCGTCCCTCGCACGGGCTGCTATGTGTTAGTGCGAAATGAATGTAGGTCCCAATTTATGTGAAGAAACGTTGAAAGAAAACTCGAAAAACCCCGTGTTTATGTTGTGGCATGGTATAAAGAGAAGCCACTGTCTTAGAATAGATTTTGCCCCAACACCGTGATGCAAGTCGGCTACAGGCGTCGCTCCCCAAGGTTACACAGCAACTTCGTTGACGTGCACTTGCCTCCGAAGCAAAGGAACCAACCCAGGAACTCAAAACTATTTTCAGAAGAGGAGAGGAGAAAAAGAAGATGAGAACGTGTATTGAAAATTGAAAAGGTCTTCGGTTTCTTAAAACAAAACAAAACCACTCCACTAAGGAAAAATCTAGCGAACACGAACCGGATCGACGGTGGTGGTGGTGTGCGCTTGTGGGACTCCTATCTCATCTCTCAATAACCCACTCTAAAACTCTTTTTTTATGAACACCTCTACCTTTTGAAATCAATGTGAGACAAATAAGTTCAAAACTCATGTTGAAAAACCCCATTATAAGCATTATCTCCAACAAAATGGACGATCATGATCGTCGAACCACATTCTTTCTACTCGATTTAGCTAGTTAGAGCTTCTATACATAGGGTTCCAATATGGACAGTTGAATTCAAATCCATTAATCGAGGATGAATCGGAGTAGTCTTTTAGAGTCGATCTAGCACCGCCAAATTTAAGAGGAATTAGAAAGACGCCATTGAAAGGGTTATCTTTCATTGAGAGAGACGCCACTGTGAGAGAGAGGGGGTTATCTTTCATCATCTTGGCAAGAGATTGGTAGATGATTTTGATATCCATCGTCATCGGACAAAAAAAACCCCATCAAAGTCTAACTTTTGATATCCATCGGATCCAGTGTCTCTGATTTCTTCTTTCAACCTCATCTTTCTTTTCCTTTGATATTCAGATGGGAAAGGCTCAGAGTTCTTGAAATCTGATGGGATTGTCTTTAGACACTTGGGGGCTCAGTTTTCTCTTTTCTAGTTAAAGGTGGTCCATTCCAAAAAAAATCGGGGAATGCAAGGGTCAGATCCAAAGAGAAATCATCAAAAAAAATGATCATTTGAAGAAAAAGATTATCAGATTAGGAGGTGAGAGGGTCATTTTTCTCTAGGGTTTCTATTCTCTCCTTTTGTAAATCCATTTCTTGGTCCCAACTAAAATCAGTGTTCAATATCGACAATAATAATAATAACCAAATTTTGATAAATCCTAATTAACTAATTTCTATAAATAATATAATGAAATATAGAATTTACAATTTAATGAATACAATCTGGTATATGGTCACTTGCAATTCATGCCTTGTAATTGCATCTGTAGGATCAACAAGTAGAATTTACCCTAACAAACTTTCAACAACTAGCTAGCGCAATTGGAATAGTTAAAACTATATGATTAATACAGTAGCAGATGCCCGTAAACCACACAAACATAACAAACACAAAATTGCATAAATCTAAAATGAAGCACCAGATGAAAAAAATCCAGCACAGAAATTCTCCGATTTCGCAGGTAATATAAATGCTAAAACTAGAAAACGAGCACAAAGTTTAGCAATAGAGTATACTTGGGGGTGGTAATTTTTTTATTTTTTTTTACTTTTTGTCTTCCTTCTCAGCCTCAGCAGCCCTCTTCTGCCTAGCACCTAAGTGCCTCTTGTTCGTCCTCTCCAATCTGAGCTTGTCATAGGCCTTGAATGATTTCATCTCTTCAGTGACCTTCACGAGCTCAACTGTTGGCTTCTCAAGCTGAATTGGCATGTAATCACCTTGGACTTGAGTTGCGTTAGCCAGCTCTTCAGGTGAAGAGTCACCACCCTACAAGCAAATACAGTGACGATCTCAGTTCAATGACATTTAAACATCTAACCTTTCTCAGTGATACTCGAATCCAATCTGAATTTCCTTTCCTAATTTTAACTATCGAAAGTGTAGGTTTTCAGCCATGGCTTACCTTGATCTTCTTAGCACGTCTTGGGAAAATGACCAACTTGGCCTTGTAGGTCTTCAGCCTCTGGACATTGGTTTGAAGACCCTCAAGAGAGTGGTTCCTGCGCCTATGGTCAACAGAAATGCCAATGGTTGGGGCAACCTTCCTGTTGATCCCAGCAGCCTGAACACACAAGATACATTCAGTTTACAATGGCATACAATAAAACAAAATCCAAAACACAGAATTTGCAAACCTTGAGCTCCTCGAGAGAAAATCCCTTCCCAGCTCTAACTTTCATGTTATACTTCAAGGTCTGTCCGTGAACAATGGGACGAAGAGGACCAGCTGTCGGGCGAGGGAAAATCTTCACAGCCTTCTTTTGCCTAGCTGAAATATGATTTCAAGAGATACATAATTAGCAATTTCGATCCAAAACAATGAAGAGCAAAATAATGAAATATAGGGAACCCAGGTCCTTCGGGTTCAGAATGGCAAATGCTCACCTTGGCGTCTCCTGGTCTTACGGGCTGGCTGATTAAACCAGGTTTTCACATAGTTTTGCCAGTGCTTCTTAAAGTGGCCGTTAGGGATTACATTGTTGTGCTTCACCATGGCTTACCTACAATTTAAAATCAATGCGATGTTGACACCCTAATTCCATCTTAAAAATACGATTAGCTAGATTCACATACCCAAACATCTCAAAAAACACAACATCATCCAAACATATTCAATACATAATCTCCAGATCAAGATTACAATCTTAGAAGGGAGCTAAGTCAAATATGAGCCGTTCCTATACGAGCACTAAGTTCATCAGAACATCAATCGTTTAGGATGCACGAAACCATGGATACAGCTGAACAAAGAGCAAAGCACAATCTCCAAACAAATGACGACGAAACGAAGGGAGGAAAAACGCAATTTGATACATACAAATCAAATCAAATCAAATCAAGCCAAACAGCAATTCAATCTACCGGAGAAAACAGAACGAGGAAGAGAGGTTACCTGAGCGGAGAGACGCCGAACTCCTCAGAGATGGAAACGGGCGTATAAACAAAAGTGTTGAGGCTAATAGCTCGCCCAGGGTTAGGACTTAGGGTTTGAGACGATGGGAATTAATTGTTAACGGGTTTCGTTATTGGGCCGATGGATTGGGCCTAAACGTGTATTGTCGATATAAAAAAAAAATTGGTGAACAAGAGAGCTAAACCTCTCCAGTAACTTTATTAAATAGAAAACCAAACTTACATCGTGATTGACCGAGGTAGAGCCCTCCCTCGAATATCATCTGGGAACATCCAACACATGACAATCAATCGAATAACATAAAGTCCCCAGGCATATTCGCTTTACGGAAAATATGTCAAAATTGAATGGACCAATCCCTTCTAAATTCTAATAAAGTCTTGGCATTGAGACACTAGGCTAGAGAGGGTGACAACGAGCTAGCGACTTCTCCAACAAGGTAACTGCAAGCAATGAATCCGTTTAGAGCACCACTTTGCGAAAACCTTTATCTCATACTAACTTTAGCCCATGTGCAGAATTCCCCATAACTCTTGTATAAGAACTAAGCAGGTCCCAATATGATGAGTCATCATGATCATGCAACAACCCTGCAGCAGAAGCATGCATCTCCTTACTCACGGCCCCATCGGTATTAACTTTGATCCAATTTTGATCTGGTCGGCTCCAACCCACCCACATCTTTATTTCCTTATGGAAATAATTCCGATAATTGTCATTTATATCCTTTCAAATGATAAAACCATATATTATTTGTCTGTAACTAGCTTTTTTGAAATAAAATATTTTTCAAGGATTACTTTATAAATCTTACTTCTTAATCAATATCGAGTAGTGTTTTACAAAAAAGAGAATGTGAAGACCAACAACGTCGTTGATGAAGGTTTCCCCAAAATTGGCTTTGAAGATAGATTAAAGTCGACATTTTTGGAGCTGCTAAGAACAATGATGGGATTTTCTAAAACAGTTTTATCATTTGATATGTTCTATTATTATTTCAAAATAATGTAAATTAAAATAATATGTTTAATCAGTCCAATTAATTAATATTGTCTCTAATTACCTTTTTATCTTATATATTTATGATAGATTTTTATCTTATATATTTATGATAGATTTGTATTAGGAAATAATAGATCAATTTAGTTTACGACAATAACGGTTCTAGTTTAGCTCGCTTAGAGAAAGGTCTGGGAGTCAGGATGTATGCACCATTTCTCCAACTATGTCGAGATGGTGTTTCTTACTGATCCAAAACTAGTAAGAAAAAGGGATAATAACAAACAAAAACATCCAAATATCAATATGAAAACAAGAGACTCGATAAAGCACAACATGCTAGACAAAAAGTGTGGAAAAACAAAGTAAAGGGAAGATATAAATGAAGTTGGGAATGAAAACGACTGGAACGTCATAGGTGTATGTCTATAGTACATAGGCTAGCTCTACTCTACACTAATAGCATTCCTTCCCTGTATCTTGTTTATAACCATAGTCTCAACAAGGTTTAGGCTGTGTTCGGCAGTGCATTTGAGTAGATTCTGGAGATTTTGTCAAAATACAAATCAGTTTGCTCCTTGTGAAATGGTGTTCGGTGGTGGCTTTCAGGAGATTTGGAGATGGGGATTGTGGGGATTTTAGGAGATCAATTGAGAATCTCCCCAGGACAAGATTATGGAGATTTGGAGATGGGGATTCTCCAACTTTCACATTATTGCCCCTGTCTCCACACCTTTTCAGATTCTTGAGAGCAGAGCTCAACGGATCTCGGCCGTTGGGCACCATCGCCACACTGTGAAACCTCAGAGGTCACCGCACCACCCAACGGATCTCGGCCGGCCGGAAAATCTTCAGAGTCGGCGACGATGGGTTTAGGTTTCGTCGTCGGAGTCCTTGGTGTTCTCTTCCTCTTCCGTTCAGATCTCGGTAAGTGTGTCGGAGTTTGAGGGACGCCGCCAACTGTGGAATGGGGGTCGGTGTCGGGCTACGTTTCCCCAAATTGGAAGCTTCGAACCCTAACAATGGCAAATCGAGGGCGAGGCAACGGCTGCACATGGTGTGTGCACCGTCGTTCACCGGCGGAGGTTGATTTGGAAGATGTCAACTCCGATCTGCTAATGTTGTCTCTGCGACCCAAGTGCTCGGAGACGCCAGGGTGGTCAATTGGTTGAGTTTGAGAAGATGTCGACTCCGATTTGGAAGATGTCGACTCCGATCTGTATTCGTCGTCACCGGGTATGGTTGTCGTTGGTTGAGTTTGGGAAAATGGAGCAACAGAGGTCACGAGGGAGGGTGGTAGGAGAAGGGTAAGGGGGTGTTTAATTTTAGGGGCACAATAGTCATTTTCAATCTTTGGAATACACCACAATCCTCTACCTACCAAACACCTTTCGGAGATTTCCGTCATAAATAATCTCAATCCCCAAAATCCCATTAATCTACCAAAATAATCTCCATCTCCTAAAATCTACAGAAATCCCCATAAAATCTACAGAAATCCCCATAATCCCTAGAATCTCAATCTAGCGCCAAACACAGCCTTAGTAATGCAAGGTTTTCTTATCACTTCTCTCAAACTTTTTTTGGGTGGCCTTTTGCTACGTCGTATACCGTCAATTGCGAGATTTCCGCACCTAGAAACTGGTTCACTCAGGTCTTTTTCTTTCACTACCTAAAAAACATGAAATAGCTACGGTTTTTTAGCCACGACAAATAGGCAACGCTATTTTCGTAGTTGATAGTCACGAATATGGCCACGAACTGACATGTCGTTGCTAAATCAGCGTCGAATGAAAATATTCGTGGCTATGTCTGTGGCTGGTGATCATGGCATAATTTTGTGGCCTAAATGTCGTGGCTATTAGCTACGACCATGAACTTTGTAGCTATATTCGTGGCTACTTATAAATAGTAGGTGAACCGAATTTATATATTTTTTTCTCATAAAGTTAAAGCCCAATATTAATTTTATCTATTATCCAAATAAATATTACTCCATCAATATTTAAGTCCAATAGGCGGTCAAACCCGTTAGAAATAGTCAAAGCCCAATGAATACCAGCCCAATAGTTCACTCGTACGTCATATTAATGAGTTCATCCATCGTAGCCACGATTTTAGTTACGACCTTATCAGTGGCTAAATCCGTGGCTATTTACGGTTGAGCTCAAATGATTCACTTTAATTTTTAATGGGCTTTAATTTATTATGGGTCGAACTATGACAATGCTTTTACACCGATGGACCCATTAATGGTATACATGTCTTTATATGTAAATAGATACTTGAATATAAATAAAACAAATATAAGTAAGTCCAAACTTCTTATATAAATTTTATGCAACTAGGTAATGATAAAAACAAATAATTTCATTCAATAAGGTTTGGCAATAAAAAAAAATTCTTATGGTAATACTATAAGAGTAAGTTTTGAGAAAAACTCATAAAAGTAACTAATAAGTGTTGAATAAAATCTTATATTAACTAATAAATTCTTATGACAATACTATAAGTGTATGTTTTGAGGAAAAATCAAATAAATATTAGTCCATCAATATTTAAGTCCAACATGCGGTCAAACCCGTTAGAAATAGTCAAAGCCCAATGAATACCAGTCCAATAGTTCACTCGTACCCCGTATTAATGAGTCCATCCATCGTAGCCACGATTTTAGTTACGACCTTCTCCGTGGCTAAATTCGTGGCTATTTACGGTTGAGCTTAGGGATGGCAACGGGGCGGGGTACCCTCCCCGTCCCCATTTATGAACCTTATCCTCGTCCCCGCTCGGGGAATATAAATCATCCCCGTCCCCGCATAATTTTCCCCGTTTGCATTCCCCGCGGATTTTCCCGTCGGGTTCCCCGTTTAAAGCTCATGTTTCCCCCAATTTTATAGAAAATTATACAATATTATTAAAAGCATGTTAAAAATATGATATAAATATTACATATAATATTTCATAAATGTAAATTATAAGGTAAAATTTTAAAAGTGAAAGAAAAATTATATAAACTTAGGTAAAATTAAAATAAAATGAGGATTTCTTACTCCCCATCGGGGATCCCATCGGGGGTCCCCAACAAGGATGGAAGCGGGGCGGGGATCGGGGTGGGGACTATTGTCCCCGTCCCCATCCCCGTCCCCGTGCGGGGAATTAGTTTGACCCCCATCCCCGTCCCCATTTAATTTTCCTATCCCCATCCCCGCGACGGAGATTCCCTGCGGGGATCGGGGAGTACGTCCCTGCCCCATTGTCATCCCTAGTTAAGCTCAAATGATTCACTTTATTTTTTAATGGGCTTTAATTTATTATGGGCCGAACTATGACAATGCTTTTACACCGATGGACCCATTAATGGTATACATGTCTTTATATGTAAATAAATACTTGAATATAAATAAAACAAATATAAGTAAGTCCAAACTTCTTATATAAATTTTATACAACTATGTAATGATAAAAAAAAATAATTTCATTCAATAAGGTTTGGCAATAAAAAAATCTTATGGTATTACTATAAGAGTAAGTTTTGAGAAAAAACTCATAAAAGTAACTAATCAGTGTTGAATAAAATCTTATATCAACTAATAATTTCTTTATGAGAATACTTATATTTTGAGGAAAAATTATATAAGTAACTAATAAGTGTTAAATAAAACCTTATATTATTCTCATTAGAATACTATAAGGGTATATTTTGAGGAAAACTCATATAAGTAACTAAATATTTAATAAAACCTTATATTGACTAATAAATTCTTAATAAAATACTATAAGAGTATGTTTTGAGGAAAAATCATATAAGTAACTAATAAGTGTTGACTAAAACCTTATATTAACTAATAAATTCTTATTAGAATACTATAAGAGTATGCTTTGATGAAAAATCATATAAGTAACTAATAAGTGTTGACTAAAACATTATATTAACTAATAAATTATTATGAGAATACTAAAAAAGTGTATTTTGAGGAAAAATCATATAAGCAACTAATATGTGTTGAACAAAACCTTAACTAATAAATTCTAATGAGAATACTACAAAAGTCTGTTTTGGGGAAAAATCATATAAGTAACTAATAAATGTTAATAAAATCTTATTTTATTCTTATTAGAATACTATATGAGTATGTTTTAAGAAAAACTCATATAAGTAACTAAATGTTTAATAAAACCTTATATTATTCTTATTAGAATACTATAAGAGTATGTATTGATGAAAACTCGTATAAGTAACTAATAAGTGTTGACTAAAACCTTATATTAAACAATAAATTATTATGAGAATACTACAAAAGTGTATTTTGAGGAAAATTCATATAAGTAACCAGTGGCGGAGCTAGGAGGTGCCCCCGGCCCGAAAAAAAAAATACAAAAAATAAATTATTTTTTTACATATATTTACAATTTTTAAAATATAAAATCTTTAAATGATATTTGAGACAAGAATGTTGTTTAGCTCAAGTGGTAAAGGAAGGAAGGAAAAGGTCTTGGGTTCAAATCTCAACTCCTTCACTTTTTATTTGTTTTACTATATCATTAATTCTTCTTAATTTCTCTCTATGTTTTTTTGTTTCTAACAACAATTTCATTAAAAAAAATGTCATATTTATGCTTAAATTAAAAAAATCACAATTTTAGTATTTTTTTCAATATTTGTTTTAAAAAATCTTTATTTGTTTTACTATGTTATTAATTCTTCTTGATTTATCTATATATTTTTTTGTTTCTATCAACTATTTCATTAAAAAAAATGTCACATTTATTTTTAAATGAAAAAATCATAATTTTAGTGTTTTTTCAATATTTTTTTTTTAAAAAATCTTCTTAATAAGTATAAAGAAAAAAACAATATTTCACGAAATGTTTTTAACACCCCCTAACTAAATTCATGGCCCCGCCACTATAAGTAACTAATAAGTGTTGTATAAAACTTTATATTAACAAATAAATTCTTATGAGAATATTTTGAGGAAAAATCATATAAGTAACTAATAAGTGTTCAATAAAACCTCATATTAATTAATAAATTCTTATGAGAATTGTGTGTTATGAGGAAAACTCATATATGTAACTAATAATTATTCAATAAAACCTTATATTAACTAATAAATTCTTATGTTAATACTATAAGAGTAAGTTTTGAGAAAAACTCGTATAAGTAACTAATAATTGTTGAATAAAACCTTATATTAACTAATAAATTCTTATGAGAATACTATAAAAGTGTGTTTTGAGGAAAAATCATATAAGTAACTAATAAGTGTTGAATAAAACCTTATATTATTCTTATTAGAATACTGTAAGGGGAAGTTTTGAGGAAAACTCATATAAGTAACTACATGTTTAATAAAACCTTATATTAACTAATAAATTCTTATTAGAATACTATAAGAGTACATTTTGAGGAAAAATCATATAAGTAACTAACATGTGTTGAATAAAACCTTATAATAATTAATAAATTCTTATGAGAATACTATAAGTGTGTGTTATGAGGAAAACTCATATAAGTAACTAATAATTGTTCAATAAAACCTTATATTAGCTAATAAATTCTTATGTTATTACTATAAGAGTAAGTTTTGAGGAAAAAAAACTCATATAAGTATCTAATAATTGTTGAACAAAACCTTATATTAACTAACAAATTTATATGAGAATACTATAAAAGTGTGTTTTGCGGAGAAATCATATAAGTAACTATTTAGTGTTGAATAAAACCTTATATTAACTAATAAATTCCTATGAGAATACTATAAAAGTGTATTTTGAGGAAAAATCATATAGGTAACTAATAAGTGTTGAATAAAGTCTTATATTCAATAATACATTCTTATGAGAATACTATAAAAGTGTGTTCCGAGGAAAAATCATATAAGTAACTAAGTGTTGAATAAAACCTCATATTAACTAATAAATTCTTATGAGAATACTATAAGTGTATGTTATGTGGAAAACTCATATAAGTAACTAATAATTGTTCGATAAAACCTTATACTTTAACTAATAAATTCTTGTGGTAATACTATAAGAGTAAGTTTTGAGAAAAACTCATATAAGTAACTAATGATTGTTGAATAAAACCTTATATTAACTAATAAATTCTTATGAGAATACTATAAAAGTGTGTTTTGAGAATTTTTTTTTTATAAATAACTAATAAGTGTTGTACAAAACCTTATATTATTCTTATTAGAATACTATAAGTGTATGTTTTGAGAAAAACTCATATAAGTTATAACTAAATGTTTAATAAAACCTTATATTAATTAATAAAGTCTTATTAGAATACTATAAGAGTATGTTTTGAGGAAAACTCATATAACTAACTAATAAGTGTTGACTGAAACCTTATATTAACTAATAAATTCTTATGAGAATAATGTAAAAGTGTATTTTGTGGAAAAATCATATCAATATTATAATACTAAAGGAGAAGTCGCCTACGACATGTGACGGCTTCTCATTTAATGTAGCTTTTTTTAGGAGATTAATTGATTTATGCTAATTGATTGTTAAAATCTTAACAAACTTATTTTTCGCATGATAAAATATAAATAAAATTTATTTTCCGAATATAACAAATTTGTTTTAATTGATTTATTTAGATCCTACCTTATCTAATTTAGAGGATGAAACCAAATCTTAACTAATTACAAAATCTTATTAAGTAACTACCTTACCAAATTAAAAATATTTTGACCAAATTTGTTCTAATTGATTTATTTAGATCCTACCTTATCTAATTGAGAGGATATAACCAAATCTTAACTAATCACTTAATAAGAAAAAGAATTAGAAAAAGCAACGTCATATTTATATTGATTTGGTACGTGATATGGCACGTATATATATATATATATATATATATATATATATATATATATATATATATATATTGTTTGGATGTTTGGATATGCTGATATATTTGGTAAAAAAAACAAAGATATGTCATATTATAACATACATATATATACATATCCTATAATTATATAATTGCATACAAAGATCCGTATATATGTTGTATCCTATAATTGCATGAACAAAGATATGCCGTATTGGATATGCCGATAAAATTGCATGCAGGTATATATAATTGCAACCAACCAAAAAAAATTAATTAAATATCATCCAGATAATAAGTAAAACTAAATCCAAAACCAAATCCACATGATCGATGAAGTTACTGTGATATTTATTCTCTTCTTCATAACTTCAGGATAAAACACAATTTCTCTTTATACTCTTCAGTTCAAATTAATATTTGCGATTTAGTGTTTGCAATTGTATTTTGATCTATTGGTTTGTATTCAATGATTCTGTTCGATCATAATATCTTCTTTATGATCTATTTATTTCAATATTATTTAATGATGTATAGTAGTAGTTATAAAATAAGGTTCAAATATAAATAGTTTTTATACAATTTTAATGGCAAATATATTAATAATTAAAAAGAACTGCACAAGGTGCGGGTACTAAACTAGTAAGTAACTAATAGGCAAAATTGCATAAAACTACCCTTTAAACAGGGTGTTTTGTGAGAAACCACCCCTTAAAACTATATACAGAAAACTACCCGTTAAAACCATTTTCTTTGCAAAGTCACACCCATCACCCAATTTCTGTTAATTTAATGTTAAAGTGTGTGAAAAGTCAATTATACCCCTTATTTTTATTATTATTTTACTCCATTCAATTGGTGAAAAGTCAATTCTTATAGAGTTTTTTTGTGAGGATGAAATTATTTTTTAAAATTTTTTGATATTTTATAGAATTTTTTTTACTTTTGAAAAACATGTCAAAAAGTTAAATATCAACTAATACCAATTGAATGGAGTAATATAATAATAAAAATAAGGGGTATAATTGACTTTTCCTACACTCTA
Source organism: Persicaria maculosa (assembly GCA_963922045.1). Lineage (NCBI taxonomy): Eukaryota > Viridiplantae > Streptophyta > Magnoliopsida > Caryophyllales > Polygonaceae > Persicaria > Persicaria maculosa. Next base: position 50,393,868 of record OY998267.1, read on the forward strand.
ACATTAAATTAATAGAAGTTGGGTGATGGGTGTGACTTTGCAAAAAAAAAAATTGTTTTAACGGGTGGTTTTCTGCAATTTTAGTTTTAAAGGGTGGTTTTCCGCAAAACACCCTATTTAAAGGGTGGTTTTCTTCAGTTTTGCCGAACTGATAAGTTTTAAATAAAACCTTATACTCCCTTCGTTAATTAAAACTTGACTTTTTACTATTCACACACGTTTTTTGAGGTGTTTAAAACTATATAAAATATTAACTTTTTAATATTTTTTTTTAATAATTTCATACTTGTTACTATTAAGTATGAATTTATAAAAACAAATTTTAAAAAAAGTCAATATTTCATATAGGTTTTATCATTCTAAAAAGCGTGCATGAATAGTAAACGACAAGTTTTAATTAACAGAGGGAGTATTAACTAATAAATTCTTATGAGAATATTATAAGAGTGTGTTTTGAGGAAAAATTATATAAGTAACTAATAACTGTTGAATATAAACTTATACTCCGTATTATTCTTATTAGAATACTATAAGGGTATGTTTTGAGGAAAACTCATATAAGAAACTAAATGTTTAATAAAACCATATATTAACTAATAAATTCTTATTAGAATACTATAAGAGTATGTTTCGAGGAAAACTCATATAAGTAAGTAATAAGTATTGAATAAAACCTTATATTAAGTATTAACTAATAAATTCTTATTAGAATATAAGAGTATGTTTTCAGGAAAACTGATATAAGTAACTAGTAAATGTTGAATAAAACCTTATATAAGTTAGATTTGAGGAACTCTTTTTATAACTAAGTCCAAACTTTATATATGGATTTTATACATTTAAGTACCTAATGAGGAAAAAATAACGTTATTCAATAAGATTTGACAAAAACTTATTTGAAGAAATAAATTCTTATATGAATATTATGCAATTACATACTTTTTTATATGAATTTTTTTATACCTCATAAATATTAATATTCATATTTAAAAAAATTCATATAAGATATGGGTACTGAACTAGTTCAACGATGTTAGGTAAAATCTTATAAAAACATATAGATATCTAATTAAATTTGATAAAAACTTATTTGAAGTATATATTTAATGATAAATATTAAATAGTTGTATTGATAGTTTTTTCTTCTAAATGTAAGGTGTAAAAGAAAAAAAAGCAATTCATGCCCACTGTCAAAAATTTTTTAGCACCAAATTGATTTTTGAGCGGGACTTTGAAAATTGAGAAGAGCACGCGGTATAACCCTAATTCCCTTTTTGGGCACCGCCTCTTTTCTCGCATTCTCTTGATCGCCTCTCGCCCCTCCCTCTTCGTTGCAGATCTCTTTCCCCAAAGACTTCAGATCTCTCATCATCCCCGTCTCTCATCCACTTTTGTCCTCTTTGCCCTCTTGTCTTCCTCTCATTGAGAATGATGTGGACAAACCACCACGGAGAACGACGCCGATGGATAATCCAGTCTAGCAGAGCCTAGAGAGAGCGCCACCTTTAGCAGATGAAGAAAATGACAGAGAAGAGCTCTCAATCAATCAGCCAAGCGAAAAGTCAGAAAGAGAAACTCTCCAAGAAGCCACACACTTCTTTGCTTCTCCCCTTAGGGCTGGCAACTCCTTCCCATATAACCACCATGGTTATTGGTTTTCCATGCTATAGTGACCCCATTGCCCCTATCCCCTCATTCTACCATTGTCTCCTGCAAATTGTTCCTTAAACACATTCTCCCACAGATCTAAAATGAAAAGGAAACTTGCAACTGTTTGACAGTTTCGTGCTTAGGTTCTCAGCTTGTTCGGCCACCCACGTCGGTGCCGCCTGGTCGGACACTTTCTCCTTCCTCAAAGCTTCCAAATCTGGTGTGGTTTGCTTCAGATCTGAGAGCCCAGCCATTGTCCCAAAGGTACAAATCTCTCTACCATTTGGGTTTGATGCTAAACCCATATCTACATAGCCGTCGCTATTAGCCATGAGCTATATGACTATAGATGGCCCGTCTGTTGCTAATGCGGTGGCTAAATAGGTTAGCCACGACGCGTTCGTGGCTACCTATGTTGCTGTTGTCCATAGCTATTTCCTACGTTTTTAGTAGTGTTTGCACATGCTCCAACCAACGAAGCCTCGACTCATGGATTTTATCCTTAATATTGACCACTCATATCTTCTCACGCAAAACCTCATTTCTAATCCTATCAAGCCTAGTATATCCACACATCCATCTAAGCATTTCTTATATTTGCTACCATAAGCCCTTGTGCCTTAATGATTGCCCAATATTTCGCTTCATACAAGAAAGCAAAACTGACCACCGCTCTACATAGCTTACCCTTAAGCTTTAGAAACATTTTTTGTCACATATAATTCCCAAAGTAGCATTCCGCTTCTGCTACACTACTTGAATCATGTGGTTATATCCAAATCCAAAACTTTGTCCTCCTACATTTGTTAATAAAGGATACTTAAAACTATCTTTATTATATCTGTCATCCTCACCCATCATGATATCACCGTCTTCTTCTCCTACCTCACCAAAATTGTATTCAACTATACTTTGTCTTTGCTGAGCTTAAAGATAAAATGAAAAAGTTAAATACACCGCTAATTTTGACCGAACACACCACTAATATTCACAACGTGTTGCGAAATAGATTCCACAACACATATATGAACCCACTCCAATCATGTCATTACGGGAAGGTAAAAAAATTTAACAAAAAAAAATCCATATTAAAAATTAAAAAAAAATACAAGAGTTGTGTAATTCCTTTTTTTTTTAATGTTGTCAAGATAACCTTGAGCCTTATCATTGTTTTTTAAAGGCATATTTAATTATATTGCATGAAAAGTTACAAAGTAAGGTCCTTAACACGGCGCGAACATTTTGCCGCCTCTTGGGGTCCTGTTTGGTTACATATTTGGCCTATTTCGCAATATAATGCAAAACTTATTCCGTAACATGTTGCGAAGATTAGTGGTGTATCTAGTAAAAACTAGCGGTAGTTCTAGTTTTTTTCCCTTAACAATACAATATACTATAATCAATAAAATCATGTGGAGATTGGAGACTATTAAGGAAACTCTTTGACGATACCCCAAAATTCTCATTGGTTAAGTATTATATGCATCTTGTACAAATATTATGAGTGTGTTAATGATACCCGAAATAAGCATTAGATAAACAAGTATTACTAAAGCATTACCGAAACAAGCTACTCCAAGCCAAATGATGCAGGTGGCATGTCCTAAGCATCTCCATCTTCTACATCAATAGCTGCATTATGCGTCCAATCCAATCCCTTATATAAGTTCTAAGAATGAACCACTTATAAACCAGGGCAGTCAACTCATTAACTCATTTAGACAATGGTGGATGTGAATGATATAAACTGAAAAAATGGATAAGAGGGAGTCTTTTTTTTTTTTTTTTTGATACAAGACAATAATTTGGGGATGGTTAACCGCGGTTAAACCATCGCCCAAGGGCATCCATCTAGACGAGGTCGTCGATCTCAGCAGGGACCCGCTCGACGACAAAGGACGACAAGAAGCCGATGTGAGCTAATCTATCAGCGACCTGGTTCCCTTCCCGGAACGTATGTGAGAAGCTGACAGATTCGAAAGAGTGGCAGATACCGTGGATATCCGAGACCGCCATTTCAAGCTCCCAAGGGCAACGCCAAAGACCCTTCAGGACATTGATCAACAAGAGATAATCCCCCTCCACCTCAATCCGAGAATAACCGGCCGTCGATGCCACCTGAAGACCAAAACATTCCGCCTGCACAGCGGAGACCCCTCTAAGACTCCGGGCGCCACAGGAGACCACCGTCCCTCGATCATCTCTGATAACGAAACCTGCAGCGGCAGAGTCAGCATCATTCCTTACTCCATCAAAGTTGAGTTTGATAGAGCCCTGGGCAGGTTTTCTCCATTTAAAAGTTTTCAGTCTAGTCCTTTTTCTAGGTTGGTTGGACTCCCTTCTCAAGGTGGTGTCCTCTTCCTCCACTTCATATTCCTTAGTCTTATTACAACTTATTCTATATTGTTTTATATATTTTATCCATTTTTCCAGATTTTTGAGATCATTATTATCGAATAAGATTTTGTTTCTCATTGTTTTATATAAGAGGGAGTCTTATTATTTAAACCTCTTTTCCCAACATTTTCTCCAAATGATTTCTCTATTTTTATTAATATCCTAAATTTTAAAGAGGAAAATTGTGTGTATGAAATTTTTTAATAAAATTTGAAAGAAAATTCTAATACGTACACCTTACACTAGAATGCATCTTCTTTTCCATGTAGAGGAAGGGCTAATAAACAACCTTTCGCCTTAAAACACCCTCTACCCCTTCCCTGGGTAGAGAGATGGCATAGAGCTCTTTCACTAACGTGGAAATTTGCTTTTCTTCATTCACTATTGCAATCCACAAACTTGAATCCAATCAGCAGATGATTTCAAATTGTTACCAAAATATCCAGATGAACACTTAACAAAGTATATATATCATTATTTTAAGCTAGAGTGTTTAATTTGGGAATCAAGTTAGAAGGTAAGCTGTGGTCTTGTTCGGTATATATATTGGGTTTCATTGCTACACTTAAGAACATATAGGACACCAAACTGACTATACCAGCAGAGGCTACGGCAATCAAAACTGCATGATTAATACAGTAGAATTAGTCAATAAACGCCACAAACATAACAAACTCAAAATTGCGTAATCTAAATTGACGCCGCAGATGTAAAAATCCAGCACAGAAATACTCCAATTTCGAAGGTAATATAAACGCTAAAACTAGAAACCAAGCACCAAGTTGCACAAGAGAGTGAACGGCAGAGGAAGACAAGTCAAAATCCCTTGGGGGTGGTAATTTTTTTCACTTTTTGTCTTCCTTCTCAGCCTCGGCAGCCCTCTTCTGCCTGGCACCCAAGTGCCTCTTGTTTGTCCTCTCCAACCTTAGCTTGTCATAGGCCTTGAATGATTTCATCTCTTCGGTGACCTTCACGAGCTCAACTGTTGGCTTCTCAAGCTGAATTGGCATGTAATCACCTTGGACTTGAGTAGCGTTAGCCAGCTCTTCAGGTGAAGAGTCACCACCCTACAGCAAATACAGTGAAGATCTCAGCACATTGACATTAAAACATCAAGCCTTTCAGTGATACTCGAATCCACTCTGAATTTCCCTTCCTAATTTTAACTATAGAACAAGTAAAAATTACCTTGATCTTCTTGGCACGTCTTGGGAAAATGACCAACTTGGCCTTGTAGGTCTTCAGCCTCTGGACGTTGGTTTGAAGACCCTCAAGAGAGTGGTTCCTGCGCCTGTGGTCAACAGAAATGCCAATGGTTGGGGCAACCTTCCTGTTGATTCCAGCAGCCTGAACACATAGGTTAAGTTCAGTTTACAATGGCATACAACAAAACAAGTTGAACTGAGTGGCATACAACAGAGATCTTACCCGTTGCAATAAAAAAATAATGTAATATAATTCAATCCTATCACCTGTCTTAGGAAGCGATTTCTAACATATCATTTAACAGGTTGGTATCACACACTCAAATCAAACTCCACAACACACCATTTGCAAACCTGAAACTAACTATCACAGCTATAGGACAAAAGTTGCAATTTAACTAGTCAATCTCACTAGATATATAACAAACCTTGAGCTCCTCAAGAGAAAATCCCTTCCCAGCTCTAACTTTCATGTTATACTTCAAGGTCTGTCCATGAACAATGGGACGAAGAGGGCCAGCTGTCGGGCGAGGGAAAATCTTCACAGCTTTCTTTTGCCTAGCTGAAAAATGATTTCAAGAGATACATGTTCAGCAATTTCGATCCAAAACAATGAAGAGCAAAATAATGAAATATAGGGAACCCAGGTCCTTCGGGTTCAGAATGGCAAATGCTCACCTTGGCGTCTCCTGGTCTTACGGGCTGGCTGATTAAACCAGGTTTTCACATAGTTTTGCCAGTGCTTCTTAAAGTGGCCGTTAGGGATGACATTGTTGTGCTTCACCATGGCTTACCTACAATTTAAAATCAATGCGGTGTTTAATGCCTAATTCCATCATAAAAATTGATAACCATCAAACCGCGATTTGCTGGATTCACAAAATCAAACATCTCAAAAGCACAACATCATCCAAAACATAATCAAATACATAATCTCTAGATCAAGATTCAGACCTTTCAAACACAACTACGAGACGCTTAAATGAGCACAGTCTGAAAACTAAGAAATGGAGTACAAATTACATTCTTTGAAGGGAGATAAATCAAATATACAACACTCCTATACGAATACTAACTTCAAACGAACGCAAAATATCGGCCAATGCAAACAATCGTTTAGGATCCACGAAACCATGGATGCAGCTGGACCAACAGCAAAGCACAATCTCCAAAAAAAAACTACGAAAATTTGATATATACAAATCCAATCAAATCAAATCAAATCTAATCAAGCAGCAATTCAGTGGTTTACCTGTGCGGAGAGACGCCGAACCCTCGAGCACTTCGATAGAGATGGGAAGGGTCATATAAAATGAAGTGTTGAAGCTTAAATAGCTCATCCGCAGCTAGGATTAGGGTTTGAGACGATGGGCCTTTATTCCGGGTTTTGTTATTGGGCCGATGGGTTGGGCCCAAACATAGTCGAGTTACCGTTTTGCCCTTTTATAATTACTTGATTGCCATCACGATGCAACACCGCTCCCTGGACTCTTTTGATTCTCCGCTCCCTGGTCACCTTATCTCCGGCTTGTCGGCTTCGGCCTTCGTTTTGTTGGCGTTGCTGGCAGCGCAAGTGCGCTCTGATGCTTCCGATCACTGCTTTAAATTCGGGGACCGAGCTAAGTTGGCCACTTCAACAATCCAAGGTACGTGTGATTTTGATTTTTTTTTTTCTGAGTGCTGGGTTGGACTGGGAGATGCGATATTAGGTGCTTAATTTGCTGATTCAGGTTAAGGAAGTTTTAGGTTCGGAAATCGGATGCGAGATTGCTTCAGTTTTGAGTTTGTACGTGCAATTCGGGCTCGAGTTGATTTCTTGCTGTATGAAGGGTTGATTGATTGAGCAAATTGGTATGATGTATGGAAGATTTGATTCTTTACGCGAGTTCTCTTCGCAGATTCAGCTACCCTTTTCACGTCCTCAAGCAAATTGATTGCAAGTAATATATACAGTTAGAAGCACATAAAACTCCAAGCACAAACCGTTCAAATAGGCAACTGAAACTGGTCTAATAGTCAAACCCTAGATACCATAAAAAAACTAAAATTTACAATAACTCAGCAATCTTCAACCTGGGTGCCCAAATGTAGTTCCATTTCCTCTTCTATTCAACCAAATTCACCACATTTAACAATTGAAAAGGATCAAAGGTAGAGATAGAGAACCTGAAAGGAGGAGATAATCTTCGAATTGGGACATGGGGATGAACTGGGTTTGATTCCTCTTGCCAGAACAAGAAGTTCGCAGCTTGTGGGATTTGACACAAGTGAGGCTGGTTTACAGATTTAGTGGTGTTCCCCTATTTTATTGATTAAATTATTCATCCCAAATTTTCGTTTCATTCCGTTGATCTATTTATTTGAAACCCAAACTACTAAACTAAAAGTTCGATTACAAATTTGGTAAAGTCATGTTCTGTTCTCACTGTACTAAAATTTTTTAGTTGCCTCTTCTTTTTCTTTTTGGTTTGTTTTTTATTCAATCACAATGTTTGATTTATTCATATCAACTTTTATTATTCAGTTTATAATTTGGGTTTCTATGTTCTGTAGTATTTATTTTGGCAAGCAAGATATAGCTACATGTGCGAACAAATCATTTTGTGGATTAATCTCACTTTACCGGATACAGGTTTTTGGATGGATTGTCTTTGATGTTGGATTTTAGTGGTTCTGTTTACGTCTTGTAATATATAATTCATAATCTTTAATCAAATATTCATAATGCTTATATGATCATGTGATATGGGAGATAGATGTGAAAGTAGAACAAAATATTCCTACATGCATTCGTCTTAGGATGAATTAGCATGATGTTATCTGTTATTGTGGCATTCCAATGTCTAACCTACTAATAACATATTTCAAATTTTCGGAATAATCGTGATGTTGTCTATTACTTTGGCTGCCTCTAAGCTATTGATTGCAAATCTTTAGAAAAAAGCTATAGTTTAACATCTTTACTTGGGATGAAAGCCGTAATAATAACATCTTTACTTGGGATGAAAGCCATTTGTGTATTCTTTTGCGCTTTAACTTTGCATTAGTTACCAACTAACTACTCGTTCTAGCATTTGGTGCATGAAAATTTTACAAATGTAGGTGCTGAAACATGAGTTAATTTTTAACCGCAGATGATAATCATTATATGAGTGCAATTCTAGCCGCAAAACTTCAAGAGGCAATAGGATTCGGAATCTTGACCAATATAAACATAACAAGTAGCAAGTTGAAGGGAAGGTGTGTAATTACCTATCCCATTTGTGACGGAAATTTAATTAGTATCTCCCGTGTTACGTGACCTATTAGACATAGTACGCTGATGCATCTAAATTCTGTGTTCTCGATTTGGCGAATCCATGTAAATGATAAACATTATGTTTGCACAAGCAAGACTTCCCATTTTTCTCTCATGGCTTTCAAAAGTATCAGACCACTTTTCCTTGCCACATCCCTTTCCTTTTTTTCACTATTTATTTATTTATTTATTTTTTTAAATCTCAGTGTGCTGCTTGCCTTTTCTTTTTCATGCAAATTCAACAAATATTTGACATATATTCTGGGTAAATATTTTTTTGCATGTATGGACTAGGGAGAAAGGACAATATCTGGTATATATTTGGTCATTATGTAAATACTGTGAATTTCTATTCTAATTAAACCTTTGATTGATCTCTCATACCAAAGATGATGGGGAAAAAAGCAATAGAGGCTGGGAGAATCTTTGTAGAAGAGACTAGAATTAATGATTCTATATCAGCTGACAACATTCTTGTTGTAAGAGTGGCAATGCTCCATGACATGTTCCCCACAAGTGAACTGATGCCAGGTGCTTAGGCTTGCTTATTTCAGTTTTTAAAGGCTCAAATATTCTGCTTATCTTACACCTATTTATATTTTTAGATAGCTTACTTCAGTAGATAGGCTGATTGCTTTATACCTTATAAGCTAAGTTCTGTACAATTGTACCACACTACCAACAAAAACTTTTGTTTTTGCTGGAAGTTAGAGTTCTGCAAGACATCTTCATGGTTGTCTATTTTAAAAAAATAGACAATGTTTTTATAGTCACAAAGTGTATATATATACTTTCAAATGATAAAGCCATAGTTATTTATCAATAACTAGCTTTTAAAAAATATTTGTCTAGTTCATTTTAGGGATGTGTGCATGTGGCCACTCCTGTCACAGACACCAATCTTCCCAACTCCCTTATAGTCAACTCCCTCAACCTGCATTAAATCAGAATCCAAATCAAATGAATTCATGTAAAAAAAAAACTCAACATACTGATTTTTTTTTGTTGCTTTATAGCATCTCATGAATTGAACTTTATGAGATGTACTGTCCTAGCATATTTTGTTGTTTTGAATGGAAGCGAGCAATAAGATCTTTGCAACCATGGATTTAACTGGAGCTACTTCAGGATACATGAGTGTTTGATATGATTTGAATAAAGGGTCCATTTGTTCTAGTTTCTCTTTTGCAGTTTACTGATATCGTTACATGTGAACTGTGATTGATTTTGCTTTGTGTTTGCGTGGCCTACTAGTTTCTTGTTTGCAGTTTACTAATATGGTTCTGTTTCTGCAACCTTCTGAACTGACTTTTATGTATCTTGCTCAGATGTGATGCTTGTTTTGCATGTTATGGTTCTAAACTTCTGGTTCCACACAGAACTCTTATCTGCAACTTCTGATACATGCTGCTCTCCGATTTTTTCTACTTCCATTCATGCTTGTTTTCAAGTCAAAATGCTGTTGGGGCATAATTTCAATTGTCAAAGTTTAGGTTATATTCTTCCATTTCAGCTCATGTTATAATCTCTTGATGTTCAGCTCATGTTTAATCTCTTGATGTTCAGCTGCCTTATATTCTTCCATTTCAGTCCTGTTATAAATGATGAGCTTTTGTTTATGAAATACATGTGAAACTCAAATTTGATGGAGATTACTGATGAACATATGAAAGTTGTTTAACTTGATCATGATTTTCTCGAAGCATTGGACTTTATTGATTCTGGATAGAGCAATCTCTTTATATGATTCGATAATTCAAGCATTGGACTTTATTGATTCTGAAAAGAGCTTTTTCATTTGTAATATGCTATAAAATTGATTAACTGTTGGTTTCTCCCATTTTAGTTAACAATCTGATTCCTTTTTTAGTCATGTTCATTCCTTTTTTAGTCATGTTCATTTCATGCTAAGCAATCTCTTTTAGTCATTTTAGTTAACAAACTGGTTTCTCCCATTGATTATTTTATGGAAATTTCAATTAATTGCTAAGAAATTAATTGGTCATTTCAGTTCAAATTTTTTTTATTGAATTTTAATAATTGAAATAGCAATTAAATGGGTTTGCCCACCCCTAGGCTTAGTAGGGCTTCAGATCGGAATCTGAGATTGGAGATATGGGTTGGACTTTTACCGTTTGCACGTTTCTGGAATTAAGTTCATGGAATTCCAGTTGCATTTATGGAATTCAATTTGCATATGTATGGAATTCAGTTTACAGATCATTGCATATTTATATGATTCAGTTTGCCTATGAGACTTGCTAACATGTTTGCTAATCATCTATGGAATTCAGTATTTTATTGTTCTATTTTTAGTGATATGTTCATTATTAAATCCATTAATATGCTCATCGTTCACATATTCTTAAAATAGGTAATTAATAGGATGCATTTCGTTTGGAAGGAGTAGCTTACCTGTAGTGGCGTAGTGGTTGACGTTGGTAATCGGCGATGCACATTCAAAGTCAGGGGACTCATTAAGGTTAGCGTTTGATTTGATTGCTCCGGCAATGGAGCTCCGACCCTCTATGTCTCCCAAATATGTTTGTCTGACTCCTCGCAATCATCCCAATTCTCTCTTCCTCTCATACTCACCCAAAATTCTCAATAATCTGAACGATACTGCCTTTATCAATTGCCTGTCTTACCCATTGTATCATCATGCCATCCATCAATCTTCCGGTGCGGAGAGAGGTGGGAGCTTTACCGATCCCGCCAACACTCTGTTTGGGGATCACCCATTTGGTAAGGAGATACCGTCTGAGCTTTACAGTATTGTTATTGGAAATCTGTGTAAGAAAGGGCATGTAGAGAAGGCGATGAAATTGCTGTCTGAAATGGAATCAGTTGGGTTTAGGCCAACCCTAGTGTGCTACACTGCCTTGATTGAAGCTTTAGGGAATATAGGTAGAACTCTAGAAGCAGAAATGGTGTTCCAAGAGATGGTTTATTTTGGGTTGAGACCCCATCTTACTGTTTTCAATGCTTTGCTGAAGGGGTTCTTGAAAAAGGGGCTTTTGAAACTAGCTAATAGGGTTTTAAAGATGATGGATGATTTTGGGGTTGATAGAAGTCAAGAAATCTTTGAGACCCTTTTGGATTATTATGTAAATGCTGGTAGGTTGAGTGATACTTGGTTTATTATTGGTCAGATGAAGAAAAGGGGTTATGCATTGAGCTCTTTTGTTTATAGTCGTGTGATCGGGCTTTACCGAGATAACGGGATGTGGAAGAAGGCAATGGGTGTTGTGGAGGAGATGAGGAACTTGGGAGTACCCATGGATAGGCAGATTTATAATAGCATAATTGATACATTTGGTAAGTATGGCCGGCTAGATGACGCCTTGGAAGTGTTCGATAAAATGCAGAAGGAAGGTGTGAAGCCGGATATAGCGACATGGAATTCTTTGATCAGGTGGCACTGTGTGTGTGGAGATGTCAATAAGGCACTGGACCTGTTTGGAGAGATGCAAGAGGAAGGAATGTATCCTGACCCGAAGATATTTGTTACCATGATTAGTAGGTTGGCGGAGCGAGGGAAGTGGGATTTACTGAGACAAAGCTTTGAGAGAATGAAGTTTAAAGGCCATGAAACCAGTGGTGCAATATATGCCGTTTTGGTTGATATTTACGGACAGTATGGGAGATTTCATGATGCAGAAGATAGCATATCCGCTTTGAAGGCCGAAGGTGTTCCTATGCCTCCTCATATATTCTGTGTACTTGCAAATGCATATGCTCATCAGGTAGATATCGTCCATCTCCTTCTTAGTCAGTTGTGCTATTTCTGATGCGCCCCTGGAAAATGTTATTCTGTATATGACTATATCTATTCCTTGTGTGTGTACTAATCATGTCTGAAGAATAAGATTTCTACTTTTTTTTTCCAAGAGTGAAAATTTAATCATTTGACTTATTAGTATAGTATTAATGGAGGAAATCGTTTTTTTAACCTTCCTCATCCACTTTGTAATTAGAGGAGCCCCTTGTGTGGTGAATTCTAGGGTTGAGTGAACGATGATGCTATGGTCATACTGTACAGAGTTACAGGCATACCAGTTCAGAGATTGTTTATTATTTGACTGTGATAGCAATTTTTTTATCTGTGAAATTGAGGTAAGTTTGCAACATTCCTTGGAAGAAATCAAAGTTGTGAACGCATTTGTCTAGTAGAATGATGTGTCACAGTGAATAAATTTACTAGACATAGTTTTGAACATGTTCTTGTCCAGGGATTATGTGAGCAGACAGTTAAGGTTCTTAAGATCATGGAAGAGGAAGGCATTGAACCGAATCTTATTATGCTTAATGTCTTAATCAATGCATTTGGTATTGCTGGGAGACACGAGGAGGCACTGTGTATCTATCACCACATTATTGAGACTGTTAAGTCTTCGAAATTTGTCTCTTCTTGGTTGGCTCTTCTTTGCCATAGTGAGAGATCATAATAACAAATGCTTACTCTCTTTGTATGTAGGGTATTAGTCCCGATGTCATTACTTACACCACTGTAATGAAGGCATTCATGAGGGCAAAGAAGTTTAGTCAGGTGTTGTTCAAGTCCTCCTTAGAATAACACCCAATTTTCTTTTATTGATTATTTTCTCCCCTTTTCACCTTTAAGATTTTACAAAATTTTATGCTTTTTGATGTTAGATTCTGGAGCTATATCAGGAAATGGAATCTGCTGGATGTTCTCCAGATAGGAAGGCTAGAGAGATGCTGCAAGCCGCACTAATGGCCCTTGAGCAGAGATTCTAATCTAGTAATCTGAATTGAAGGTATGCACATAGTTAATCAATTGGTGGAACATGTCCTATAAAAGATTAAAAACTGTGAGGCTGTGATTCATAACTAAGATTTTGCAGCTCTTAATTAACTCCCCATAACCAATATTGAAGCTTTGTAAGCATCGACTTTAGTTAAACCAAACAGCTTTGATAGTGAAAGTTAAGGAAAGTTGACGAGAAAGATTTGAAACTCTTATAAATATTTAACATAATAAATGGAATGAACAACTGGAGAAAGAACAACACATTTCACAAGTCCAATTCCTTGCTAATCATAAAGGCATCCATTTATCCTACAAACACAGCTCATATATAGACTCGGACAATTTTACAGGCTTATTGTAGTCATCTGTTGTTGTTGCCTCTCAAGGGTGCTGAGGCTTATTCAGATTCTCCATATCTCGGAAGAAGCTTTTTCCTCCAACACCCACTCCAGTGCTTGCAGCTCCACCGTGAGGGAACAGGGATGGCCTCAGCAGCCAATTCGAAATGCAACTTCCCCAGGAAATTCAACACGAGTAGAGTATTCGAGTGAGTTTGGAAAGGGACACATAACTTACCACAGTGAAGCTTTTTTTTTTTTGGTCAAACCTACCCCAATCAAGCTAGGTGATGCAAAAGCAATTACTAACAAGATTGCAAAAGCAATGCTGAAAAAAGGCATGATAATTGCAACCAAGTAATCAATTGATAATTGCAACCAAGTGTCCGTTTGGTATAAAGTTAAAGTAAATGGAATGGAAATAAATTTTATATGAGAAATATATTGTATAGAAGTTTTGTGGGTTTAACTTTAAATGAGAGAATGATGCTTATTGTTGCATGAAAAATAAGAGATAAGAGAGACAATGATTAGAGAAGTATAGGGGATATGATTACCCTTGTTTAAATGGGTGATTGATCCCCACCAAAAAAAAAATGGGTGATTGAAAGGAGGGAAACAAAACAGATTTTGTATGAAAAATTGAGAGATTGGTGTAATGTTTAAAATTTCTAATAATGTATCTTGAATTATAAATAGATTAGATTTATTTCATTTTCGTTTACCTACTCAAATTTTATACCAAACAGGCCCTAAATTAGACCCATTTAAAGGATACATATTGTTGGGATTTAGAAATTAGACCCATTTAAAGGATAGATATTGTTGGGATTTAGAAGGGGAACAGTTCACGTGAGTGAGAGATTGTTCCAAACTAGTATATAAATAGGTAGACTACTTCACTCAATATTAATTGATTTTGGATTGTAATCTCATTTACTTGTGTGTTAAGCTTATATACATAACAAATACCTAAGAGATACATTTATGGCTTGTTATACTGATGTTATACCTAGTAGATACATTTGCATCTCCAGTAGCATCCGAATGGCTTCCAAGACTTTAGGTGATGAACCAAAAATTTCCATGAAACAGAGTCGATGCTTAAAAAGTTCAAAAAGAGAAAAGACAAAAGAACTTATCAAGATTATTAATTCTGCAAAATCAGCATTGTCTGAAGCCCTAATTGAACGAATTTGGTCCCATTTGACCTGGTCCCCAATCACAATCGAAAGAGCTCTGCACGATAGGGGATCTATAAAAAAAACATTGGAGGGAAATTGGAGATGAAGAGATGAGAAAAACTAAAATTTAGGGTTTAAGAATGTGTGTATTTGTCGAATCCTCCGAAAGAGCTCAGCGCAGAGATGTTTTAATGAAGTTGCAGTAGTGCGTGCGTGCATGCGCGATGGGAAGGGAAGATGAGTGAGGATGTAATCCTCGTGTACATATATAGTCCCGTGTCGGTCAGAATCATTTATTGAGAAAACAAAAAAATTCGGGTCATGTTGGATTTCAACCCGGTTTATTTTGTTTTCATTTTTTTTAGGAAAAAAAAAAAGAATTCAATGTCCTAAATAGGCCCGAGCCACCCGATGGGTTTAGATTAGACCTGTCAAAACACAACCCAACCCGGTCGACCCGATCCGTATGCCCGGAAATTTTGACCCGGAAATTTTTTCTGACCCGAACCCGAAAATCCGGAAATTTTTCGGGTAATCTGGGTTTCAACCCGGTGACCCGATTGACCCGGTAATTTTGACCCGATTTACCCGATTGACCCGGTGACCCGATTGACCCGGTTGATTTATAATTATATATGATTAAATTTTTTTTATGGAGATTCCAATTTATTACATTTTATAATTACAATCACTTGATCTTTCATTTTCAAATCAACTTTTATATTTGTTTGTATTGTGTAATACTCCGTCCGATCGATAGTATTTGATTTTTTATTTTTCAACACATTTTTTTAAAAAGATAAAAATTCTAAAAATATTAAAATATTAAAACAAATCTATGCTTATTACTAATTGCATGAAATTATTTTTAAAAAATTATTTAAAAATTTGATATTTTATATATTATTACATTTTATTAAAAATTACGAGAAATAATAAAAATCAAATATTTTGGATAAGATATAGTATATAGTTACAAGCACTTGAACTTATGAACCACGTCTTTAATTTTAGAATTTTCAAATTATCGCAAAATTATCAAATCATGATTTTTTTTAATTAAAAAAAAATTGACAAACCCGAAATCCGGTCAAATCCGGGTTCGAGTCAACCCGGATATACCCGGAACCCGTATTACCCGGGACCCAAAGTGACCCGAAAAATTATCAAATCATGATTTTTTTGTTAATAATATATTTTATATATTATTAACAGGTCTAGTTGAGATTTTTTTTTTGATTAGGTAAAATTCGAGGTCAGACAAGCCTGAACCTCGATGGCCGACAAGTCGGCAGACGGAAAACCGTCAAAAAAACATAAAATACAAAGATGGTGCCGGAAACAAGCAAACACACTCTATACAAGCGAAACTAAAACAACCCGACCGAAAAGGATGAGGACGTAGACTAAAGACGAAAGCCAAGCACTCCCCGATGGCAGCACCGCAGGCCAGCGGCACATCAGGAGACACCTATGGGCAGTGAAGACGAACCTCCAAGGAAACAGCCTTCCGGGAAAAAGGAGACGCCTCGATACACACCGCCACGGCCCCAGCCTGTCCCGACTCCGACTGCCAGAACCCCATCACGCGGAAAGAAAGTCCAGTCACGCCAAAACATAGAGCAACACATCGCCTGACTCGAAACGCACCAAAAACCGAAGTGGGAAATAGATAACCCAACCGGGAATTATTTACTTATAGTTATTTAATATAATATATATATATATATATATATATATATATATATATATATATATATATATATATATGAATCATATAAAGCTTATGTTATTATATTTTATCGGGTAACTTTGGGCCCAAGGAGAAACCTTGGGCCCAAAGGAAAATTTCGGGCCTAAATCACTCAGGCACCAACGAAAGCAAGGCTACGGGCCCAAGGAGACCCAAAGCGGGCTAAATCCAACCCCGGGTCACCTAGGGGCCCAAGCCAAACCCAAAGCCAAACCGAAGCTAAGGAAATCGAGGAAGACGAGAAAGAACGAGCCATGGGGAAGGCTGCAGGCCGGAGGCGACGGGGTCGACGGTGTATGGGGGCCGGCGGCGAAACTGAGGTCGGAGGACAGGCCACCAGGCCAAGATTGAGCAAAAAACAAAGAGTTTTTGGCAAAACTGGAGGATGTAAAGGAATGAAGGTTCAACCGACTCAAACAGATGCAGCGGCCTAATTCGAGATGAATCAAGGCTGAATCCGGCCGGAATTGAGACAAGAGACCCTGATTGGAAGAGAAAAAGGCACCAAGCACACAAATTGGGGACAAAGAGGATGGGTAAACCATTGTGAAAACAAGAAAATAGAAAATTTTAAATAATACAAGGATGCAGTAACATGAAAGTGGTACAAACAATCGATGGAGTGATGTTAGTGTAAAATATCTTTTAATGTTTATTGGTAGAGGCCGGCAATGTAGAAAATCTCTGGTAGAGTCATTGTCCACCCTCGACTCATAAAAAAATGCAATAATAATAAAGACCAGATTAAGTTATAAAAAATAAAAATTTCAATATAAATACTGGTTAAGTCCACCCCATTTATTCTTAACCACCCTATTCATAAATGATTGAAATACATTCACCCCTAATTCAAATATCTAGCTAGAATCATTTTTTTCCCTTTATTTCTCAATCAATTTCACATTTTTTTAAAGCCTTCTAATTTCATTAGTATATTATCACTAAAAATAACACAATAAAATCATAGAATAGAGTTTATTATAAAAACAATTCAAAAATTGCCCATAAAACTTCATGTCTACTCTAAAAAAGATTTTTTGAACTAATGTGGTAACCTCATATCTGAATTTGATTATTAACAAATCATTAGGTTTCACCTTTCGATCACGTTTACAACCTCTCGTACATCGACCAAAAAAAGTGCACAACTCAAAGAATGAAAGAACCATAATCGAGGTTTTATTAGCTTTAGTTTTGGTTGCTTCAATTTTTTTTTGTTAGTGTTTAATATGTTAGGATTTTTATGAGTTTAAACTCTAAAATATGTCATATATATGTGCGCGCGCGCTCAAAATGTGTATATTTTATGTTAATAATATTTTGAGGTTAACTTATTTTTATTCAGATGCGATAAGATTTCATATTTTGAATTATTAATTTCGAGTTCGGGTATATGTTTTGAGTTGGATGTTTTTTTTTGATTTAGAGATGATTTCATTCATATCTATTTTTGAATTGGGCCAGATTTAGAGGTTTTGGGTCGTGTTAGATTTTGATAATCATCTATCATGAAGAGCTGGATGGAAGTTATCCGTCAGGACCTCAATTTACTGAACCTTTATGAGGATATGACTTTGGATAGAGACCACTGGAGGTGTTGCATTCGGGCTAAAGTTGTTAAGAGTTAGGGGATGGGATGTTGTGTCCGTTTATCTTATATAGCTTCTGTTTTTTCCTCCGTTAGGCATTTGTTATGGCTCCTTGTCATTCAGTGTGACCTGTTTCCTTGTGGTTCTTGCCTCCTTTCGTTCCGGGTCTTTCGGAAACACTCTCTTGACTCATTCGGGGAAAGAGTGCGTACATCCTGACCCTCCAGACCCTGCTTTATCTTGGGATATACTGGGTTATTATTGTTTTTGTTTTTTTTTATCTATCTATAATGAATGTCAAGTATGGAGTTGCAGGTCATTATTAACTCACCAGATTCAATTAAGCTTTGTAATAAGCATATCCACTTTTTAGCTCAACCAATTCAAACAGCTTTGAGAGCGAAAGTTGAGGAAATTAAGATAGTGAGAGATATGAAACACACATAAATATTTGACATACCAAAATACAGGATTACACTTACACACTGGAACGAACTAAAGACACAGAACAACAGCTAGTACACCATGATCGAGCACAAAAACTACTCACCATTACATACATCTGATTTTCACATTTCTCAGGTCCAATTCCTTATTAATTAAATGATCGATGAAGGCATCCATCCATTTATTTTACAAAACAACGATCATATATATATATATAAACTCATGGGTTGTGAGGCTTATCCAGGTTCTCCATACCTCGGAAGAAGGCCTTTTGGTCCAACACCGACTCTGATCCTCCGGCAGCGTTGGCAGCACTGCTGGGGGTGGCCTTAGCGACCGGTCCGAAGATCCCGGTGTGAGGATTGGGAGCCCAGTACTCCGACTTTTGATGGACTATATCATCCGGCACCACAGCCGGACAGACATGCTCATCTACGTTCTTATCATACACAGACGTGTGCACGTTCCTGCTATAACCACTGGATCGGATATATCATCATGCATATATCAGAATCAGTTTTTAATTTAATACATCATATATAGAGAGAGTTTGGATCCGTAAGCCGCCCTTATGGTGTAATTTGTTAGCAGAGAAATTATTCGTAGGTACCAAACGATTATTCGTGTATAATAATGTAATTATTCGTATGTACGAATAAATTAAATGTAATTATTCATATGTAACAAAAATTTATTCATATGTATGTACATACGAATAATTACTTGGTACCTATTAATAATGTCACTATTCACAAGTTATTTTTAATCTCAACCGTTTGATCTTCTTAATCCAACGCTCCAGATTTGCTCACAAACTACATAGTAAGTTTTGCTTACACATGATTTATCCTCTATATATAGTAGATGTCATATATATATATATATAACTTGTGTACTTTAATTAATTATATATAGAGTAGATGTCATATATATATAACTTGTGTACTTTAATTAATTAGAAAATTACAAATTGTTCTTAAGCTAATAAATGGGTGTGTGGTAGTATGACCAGAGATCCAACTTCCCCAGGAAATTCAAAACCAGTAGATTACTTAATTAGCTTGAGTGAGTTGAGAAAGGGACAAATAACCTAACCCCCAATGAATTTGCTTACTATATATGTAAAATTTGGTGATCAAGCAACTCCATATATTATATATGCCTAAACATTTGGAGCCATTTGCAAAAGCTACATATTGAAAAGGGTATGAAATTCATTGTTACCCATTTGAAAGGAGAGAGATATTTTCACAATACACAACATAGTTATATATATTTATATAGTATCATACCATATATATATATACTCACTAACTTTATCTATCTATGACCACATTTGAAAGGTAAGAATTAAGTAGGCCATCTATTTTGACCGGAAAGACCAATATAAACTCAAGTATTAGGATGCAGGCATGACTTGAATTGGCGTGATTATCAGCAAATTACATCTCAATTGCTACACCTTCAAATTGCTGCACACATTTAAACCTTAATTTCCAATCCGATCCGTTGGACAAAAAATAATCAAATAAACGAAACAGTAGACTAGACATGATTGATTGAGGTTGAGGGTTCGCTGTCTGTCGATGAATTGAAGGAAATTTAGTTTGGTACTTGTAACAGGGAAAATATAAAGTCAAGGCTACGGGTACACCCTGAGAAAAGATCCAACACTTTAATTTAATGTATTATTGTACGTTCATAAGATCTACTAGATCGATAATCTTCATGATGGAGAAGTTGGTAGTAAAAAATACTAAATTATTTGATAGATCAAATCAAATCTGGTAGGATCCGGTTGAATCGCCAAACAAACCCCCCAAAAATCAGGTGGGTGATCGATATGTACCTCGATGGAAAGAAAATTTCACATGGTAGGACGAAATCAAAAGCGCGAAAAACAAGAGAGGCAACTGGAACAACGTACGTGTACTGATTTCCGGATTCCGAAAAATTGATGGAACAAGAAACTGAACCAGTTGTACGTACTCATGAAAATGAAAACTAAATAATCATTATATATATAAAATTAATCCTGAGATGAACCAATATCGACCTCCATTTTGGTACGAATGAAGAATCAGTGAAGAAATAAAAAGATGGAAGAGGATGATACCTGCAGAAAGAGGAGAGAGGAGGAGAGGGGTCGCGAGGGCGGACTTGGTTGACGAACCGCTTCGGGAAGCTGGCCACTCCTCTGATAGCGCTCGACTTGCCGGCCATACAATTACAATTACAATTACAATTACAATTACAACTTACAACTTACAACTTACAACTTACAAGTATGTATGTTAGTTGGGGGCCTGGGGGGTGTTGTCGATCCCTCCCGCCCCTACCCTTCTTATAGAAAGAGGAAGATGAAGACGAAGATGAAAGAAAAGGAAGTAGAAGTAGGTGGTGGACCAAAGGATCCGAAAACACAGTCAGTACGTGCAAGAGAGAAGGAAGGAGTGGGGCCCACCCTATAGCAGTCCTCCCTGTACGCTTGGGTTGGGTTGGGTTGGGTTGCGGAGTGGAACTTGGCTCTCCACCGACCATGGCCCACCCCTCCCAACTCCCAACGGCCCAACCTATATGTTTATAAAAAGGTAAAATTGCAAAAAATAGTGCAATTTTTAGGGGTTGTTGCGCTCAGTAGGTTGAATTATAAAAAATGCAGAAAATAGCCTCAAATATTTACTTTGTTACATAAAATAGCCTCAAACTACATTCACATTCAAATAATTACCTTCAAATTCAAAATAATTACGAAAAACAACCTTAGATGGCCTTTAAATTCAAATTAATTACAAAACCTCTCCAAATTAATTTTATTTTAAAAAAATCATCACTTCTTATATAAAAAAATAGCCTAAATAATTTTTATTCTCAAAATCTACCACTTCTCATAATTTTTTTTTATCATTACGTCATTATTAGTTAAATTCTTCATTGAATTAATTATAAAAACTACCTTATACCATATAAATGTTGTAAATAAATATTTTTTTTAAAAAAGGGCTACTAAAAAATATCACAAGATCTTTATTTTCCTTAATAAAAAATTAATTTATCTTCATTCCAATAATCTATTCAATACTCAAATAAAAACCATTATTGGGTGAATAACGTATGCACACTTTTTTTCTTCAATAGATAACAAACTACCCTAATTTTTAGGTTTAAAACAATATATAATGCATGCTTAACTGTTTTTTTTTGCACTAGTTTTTCTCAGAAGATCGCCCTAAACCGCTTATTAGATCAATTGCAAGTAGAAGCTTAAATAATTATACATTCACATTTAATGATATGTAAATAATCTAATTAATTTTTTTTAAAAAAATTAAGTTATATTTATATGTTTTGAGATAATTCTTATAATTAATTCAGCTATGAGTTTAGATAACAATAATTAAGTGTAACATTTTTTATATTAGAAGTGATGATTTTTTTTAAATAAAAATTATTTTGGAGAGGTTTTGTAATTAATTTGAATTTAAAAGCAACCTAAGACTGTTTTTTTGTAATTAATTTGAATTTAAAGGTAATTATTTGAATTTGAATGTGGTTTGAGGCTATTTTCTTCAACCAAGTAAATACTTGAAGCTATTTTTCTGCATTTTTGATAGTTCAGGCTATTGAGCGCAATAACCCCTAAAGGTTAGGCTATGTTTTGCAATTTTCCCTTATAATAAAACAAATATTTTCTACAATAATCAATCTTTTAATTATCCATAATTTTTTATAAACATGTTAATATAATTGTATAAAATATAAATATTTTTTTAATTTTTTAATATGCATTTAAATTCAAAATAATTAAGTGTACCACCGACTGTAACACCCGGTGTTACAAAGGCTCCACATTGAATTACTCATTCATATCATATTTTATTTAGTCTACATCCTCAACTAGCTAGTTTTAGGTTTACTTAGATTCGTCATTTTGTTAAGTGTATACTGCCTGTTTAAATGCGCCTTTCAACGGTTTTCCATCTGTCGACTTGTCGGTCTGTTTAAATGCGTAATTTTACTTTTTGATGTATTTTTAATAAGGAAATAAAAATTATATAAAATATTACTTTTATTATTTATATTTTTATAATTTATATTTATTAAAAATAAATATATATAATTATTTTATCATTTAAATAAATACTTTATTTTTAATATTTTATCTTTTTAAAAAATGTGTCAAAAAATAAAAAATATTTATATTTTTGAATGGATGGAGTAATACATTTGACTTTTCTCTGTATTTTTTAAAGAGCTAAATTTTTTATAAAATAAAAAAAATTTCTATTAATTTTTGTACATAATTTCATACATATTACCAATAAGTATAAGTGATGTAATTTTTTAAATTAAAATATTAATATTTTATATATTTTTTTCTCATAAAAAACATATCAAAAGATTAAAAAAAATATTTTTTTCAATGGAGGGAAGACATGAGAAATTATATTTAAAATTTCATACATATTACCTTTTTTAATTGGCTCTTTAAACTAATCAAATATTTTTCCCACCAAAAAAAACTAATCAAATATTTTTCTTTCAATTATTTTTTCTTCTTTCATTTATCTCTTTAAATTAATCACATTTTTTCCTTTATTTGTAACACATTTACTAATTATACATATGTATTCTTAATACCAAAGTTATAATGATATTATTAATAATTTTTTGAAACAATGTTACAATAATATTATTTTTTTATTAACCAATAGAGTGATTTTAGAGAAATGTTATGAAATTATTTCTAATATATTTGTATAGTACTGCTTTTTATAATTTTTATCCTCATTTTTATTAATATTTTATAATATTATTAATTTATTTTATTATTAAGATGATATTTTTTAAAATTTGCATAATGACAGTAAGTCGATATTTTTACATGAAATATTGCTTAACCCGAGCCAGTGGAATCCAACTCGATATCTATTTTATTGGAATATTTCAAAAATCCTTCCACGATGATCGATAAAACTTTAAGGGAATTATCCTAACTACCACATGACCCGAAATGGTTTGCAAATATAGCATCCGACCCACTTAATTGCAAAGTGTAGCAGTCCAATTAAAATAATTGACTCTCTCACCCGGTAAAGAGAAGGGAAAACCGGTTATTTAAAGAGATGTGACAGTTATGGGCAGTTTGAAAAAACAAAAGTCCCATCAAACTGTGACACTTTGGGGGCGCTGTTATAATGGGAAGGAAGAGGGATGGATCAACAGGAAAGAGAAACAAAGTGCAAAGGAAAGAGAAAGAAAGGGCAAGAGAGAGGTCAGCGAAAACGACTTGGGAGAAAACGAAGGCTGTGGGAGAGACAGACAGAGAAGGAAGAAGAAGAAGAAGGAACAGTTCAGAAGACGCCCCCAAGGAGACGCTAGGGTAACAACAGATTCAAGTAAGTAACTGCTACCTTTCATGCTTTATGGAATTGTGCAATGGACAAGAGGGAAATGGATTTGTGGTGGGCATTTAGAGAAATTGGGGGATGTTCAGTTGGGCAATGTACACCAAGGGAGAGGGGAGGGGTTGATAATGGCTAATTTCAGATGAATAGGTGGAAATCGGGGATGGTAACTGACTGAGAATGAAATAGGGTTGGGCGAAAATGGTGAAATGAAAGGGTTGAATGAAAAACCAGCAGGTAGCAACTGCAATTTCCCTTCTGTCATGTAGGAATAGAGAAGCGTCAAGAAAAAATTAGGTCTGTGGAAGGGCTAGAAATTGGGTTTGGGGAAATATAAGAAAGGGTGAGTTATAATATGCCTAGGGTAAAACCCAAAAGGGGAACTGAATATTGATATCAATAGGTAGAAATTACATATCAATATGTTGAGAATCGGTTGAAATGTGAAATGTTTAGGGTGGAAAGTTCATGTGCACATTGTTACGTTTGTTGCTGTCAATTACGAATGGAAACTGGTGAGTTACATATGTGGTTATTCGGCGCAGTAACTGTTGATATGAATAGGCTAAAATTGGATGTGTCTAAGTTGAACATTGTTTTCAATTTTGACATGAAAACAGAAGAAAATGTGGTTGCTTTCATGTACCAGTTAATAGGTGACATGTTTAAAGGTGTTTCTGTCATGTAGAAATAATTACATTTGTTGGTGTCAAGTAGGAATGCAAAACTAGTGAGTTGCATGTGGTTATTCCGTGCATTACAAAATATGAAATGAATACCTTAACAGTAGAGGTGTCTTGGTTAAACTTGGTATGCAATGTTGATATGAAAACACCAGAAATTATGGTTGCTGTCATGTAATAGTGTACAGGTGACATGTTGATATGTGTTTCTGTCATGTAGAAATGCTTACATGTGTTGCTGTCAAGTAAGAATGCAAAACTAGTGAATTGCATGTGGTTAGTCCGTGCATTCAATATTGATATGAATAGGTTAACAATGGATTTGTCTTGGTTTAACTTGGTATTCAATGTAGATATGAAAACACAAGAATTTGTGGTTGCTGTCATGTAGCAGTTTAGAGGTGACATGTTAGAATGTGTCCATGTCATGTAGAAATGGGTAGATTTGTTGCTGTCATGTAGCAGTTTAGAGGTGATATGGTGAAATGTGTTACTGTCATGTAGAAGTGGCTAGATTTGTTGCTGTCAATGAAGTTGAAGCATTGGGTGCATTTTGTTATGATATTGAAAGGTTCACATTTGATGTCATGTATGAATGTCAAGATAACAAGTAAAATACAGTACCTATCATGTAGCATGAAAAGAGTGACATGTAATTTGGAATGTTGCTATTGTTGTTCTTCTGCACCTTTGTGACGTATGGTCTCCCACACTGCAGGATATATACTCAAGCAAAATGGTTCGTATCAGTGTAGCGAGGGAGCGTCTTACGCAAACTTCTGGAGCGGTACGATGTGATGATGTTAAAGCAATGTAAGTTGATATTATTGTTCAACGTCGCTCACAGGTTGATGTTGTGCAGGCTGTTTATGCGGTAGAAGAAGATAGACATTTCAAAGGGAGATGCAACCAGTTCTCAAAGCCACAAGTTCTATGAAACGTGGACGAGTGCTTGACTGCTGACGACTATAACCGCCTTCTGGATAGCCCACTGGGCGGAGTAGTGAGGATGGGCTCACAACTCCACTTCTCAGTGCAGCTCGTACACTACGTCCTTCAACGGCAGCTGAAGACGAAAAAGAAACACGAGATCTGGTACAACATCGAGGGTCATGTTGTGAGGTTCTCCATTGCGGAGTTTGCGCTTATGTCCGGCCTCAATTGCGACTACGCTAAGTGGCCTGAAGAAGACGAGGACGACGAATCCGGAATGAAGGCTTTCTTTGGCATGGCCAAGCTAAAAATGTCAGAGTTTGAGGTTAGGTTCGAGGTGGCGATGAAAACGGAGCGCTCGTCGGCTCGAAGGTTGAAGTTTGTCCTCATTATGTTGGTGGAGGGCGTGCTATTCGGGAAGGAAGCCCGAAACTATATTCATCCGTGGGTTGTCAATCTTGCGTCGGACGTCGGACGGTTCATGGCTTACCCGTGGGGTCGGTTGTGCTATGAGCGAACCCACCAGTTTCTTCACGGTGCAATAGAGAGGAAGCTGGCAAAGGGGATAAACCCAAATGCACCGCGGCCTGGATACGTTTTGTTTGGGTTCCCCCTCATTTTCCAAGTACGCAAACTTACTGGCCATCCATGAATATATTACTGCCCATCCGTTGTGGTTATACTGCCAATCCTTCAATTTTGCACTGGCTGTCCTTTGAAATTTCTAATGGCATCCGTTCATGTAGGCGTGGGTGTACGAAGCATTAGCTCCAGTGGCTGCCCAAGACGCTAGCGTGATCGAGTCGGGTGCGTATCCGAGGTGCCTGAGGTACGGGCTGAAAGATGACAACCTCGACTACAAAGCCATACAATACCGCCTGAAGGAAGCGAATGAGGTCCTCCACAGCTTCGACGACGTTGACGCCGTGTGCCCCATCCTACTCCCCGATGCGCGTGAGGAGGCCAAACGTGTTGCACGCCATGTTACCTACAGGCATGATGAGCCGGACAAGTTCTTTGACGACATCGTCCGAGCCTACCAAGCGGCTGAAACTGAACGACGAAAGGAAAGAGGGGGGCGCCGACAGAGCCAGAAGCTTCAGTGGAGGGTACGCAACATGAGGCTCGCATTTCTGCGATGGAGTCCAGGATTATGGCTAAGTTGGAAGAAATGGGAAGAAACCTAATCGCAGAGGTTGGAACGAAGATGGCGAAGCTTGAGGAATCCATTGAAAACTTGAAGAGGGGCACGATCAGTAGTGAACATGAAGCATATTCGTTGGGAGGGAATGGAGGCCCACATGTCGATCCAGTTGATGAAGAGGACGTGCAATCAAAGAATAAGGACAACGACAAGGACAAGGAGGTAAAGGTTCTTCCCTCTTCTATTAGCTGGTGTTTTGAATTGTTCGACTTTGTTCCACCCCTACTTGGGTCACCAACTCATGGGTTATGCACAGGTTGAGTCAGATGGGAGAGACAATGTTGAGGACACCAGGATCCAGGCAGAGGATGAGGTAAGTCTACGTATTTTCCACGATTTTGGATTCTTCAAAGTTATGTGGTTGGTTTAAATCATTTTGTAGTTGTCATGTTATTAACAATGTCTGTCATGAATGAAAAACTACCCGTCATGTGAATTTCTTCTGATCAGCATGTTAGGGAGACTGTTAAGGGCAAGGCAGATGCCAAAGAACCCGAAGACACTGATAAGGTAAAGGATGGGGAGTTGGAAGCAATTAAGATAAACAATGGATATGTAATACCTGAACCTCTACCTGTCATGTGTTAATCTGAAGGTGACATGTAACAACTGGGTGGGTGGCCTCTAACAGTGTTGGTATGTTTTGGTGTACTAGGTGCAGGACAAGGCAGATGCCCCACAACCTGGGGAGACCGTCATGGGCAAGGATGGGGAGATGGATGCACCGCCGACTACAATTGGAGAGGTAATAATCTGGCTTCTAACTATCATGTTAAGTTAATGGGGTGACATGTAAGAACTAGGTTGCTGGCTTCTATAACGCAAGTTTGTTTTTGTATACTTGGTGCAGGACCAAAGCGACCTAGGTGAGGGCTCTCAGGTTGAGGTGCCACTTGAACGTAGGGGAACGAGGGCATGTCGGCCACCCACGACACTTGCGGGCCATGAAATCACTCGCCCGACAAAGAGGCAACGTATGACCAAGGGGAAGAAGGTAGTGCAGGGAGTTGACGCGGTCGACCTTGGGCTGCTTACGAGGGCGGACGTCGATGCTTTCTCGGAGTGGGTGAATGATGGGACCGACGACCACTTGCGTTCCCTTGAAGGGACCCTCCTGCGGAAGGAGTTCTTCGGCGAGTTCCAGATGCCGAGGGTATGCGTGACCTCAGAGGTAATCTTCCCCCCTCTACCCTGTTTAGGATCAAGTGGAAAGTGGCTTCGTCTGTAATATGGTAAGTGCTTTTGCAGTATATTGATCAGGCGATGTGTGTTCTTTGGAAGGACATGAAGGCAAGGGCTGACAAGTGTGCAAGGGTGACCCTTCTAGATAATTACTAGGGGTTCCACATCCAGAGATTATGGGCAGACTGCAACGACAAGATTGACGGGGTAGAGCTCGGCGAGGAGATGCCCCAATACTTTGAAGGCAAGCTTCCAGAGCGGTTCAACAAGTCATGGATGGATGTCGACCGTCTGTTGCTCCCATGGAACCTGAAGAACAAGCACTGGGTGGCCGTCGAGATCAACCTAGTTGACTGGACAGTGAACGTGTACGATCCTGACGTGCACGTCGTACACGAGTGCCAGATGGCTAACCTTCTGAAACCCGTCACTCACCTCCTCTCCGCATTGATGAATGGACATCTTGCAGGTAAAGTCCCGAAGCCATTCCCGTACAAACGAATGAAGGGGCTACCACATAACACACTATCGTAAGTACTTTACTCGCACTTTGTTTGAAATTAGCAGTAGTTGCTTGTTGCTTTGTCGTCACAGGAGGTGTTTTGTTCATGCAGAGGAGACTGTGGGCCATATGCAATCCGGTTTATACAGCTCCTTGCCGACGGTGAGGCTGACTTTGCTGGCCTGGACGATGACTTTATCGAAGCCTATCGGCAGCTCCTTTGTGTGGCCATATACCGCAGAAGTCTTGCACCCTCAAACGATTCGAAGTAGTTAGTGTATGGTTGGTTGAACATTGTTGGTAGACTATTGGGTTGTTGTAGTTGTGGATGGTTGAAGTTGTGTCCGTTTCTGAACATTTGGTTTGTCTTAAGGGTAATTGTCATAGGACATATGTAGGTACGTATGACCGTGTGTAGGTTATTTTGCATTACAAAACTATGTTTTGCAGTATGAAACTAATCTTATTCGCATGTTATCTAGTATCACAAAAAGGTGATTATTATATACTTATCTTATTCGCATTATGCAACTTATCTTATTCGCTATGTACTAACACATGCGAATAAAGACAAACAAAAAAGGTGTATACCACATACGTACACATACTGATGACAAGCAGCAAAAGGTGATACCCACATGCGTAATTACAGAAGTCCATCTATATGAGTTCCTTAGTGCCGACGCTACGCTAACCCAAAACATACGTTTCCAAAAGACGCAAAAGCCACATGCCATAGTGTCATGTCAAAAGTAACTACTGACATGTAAAACCTATCATATGACAAGTGAATAGATATTAACTGGCCAGTCACGTGGTTGTAGTTACCCTTAAGTCCTGCTTCGCTTCGTGTACTTCCGCTCCCATTGGGAGGGGTACTGTGATGTCTTCGCCCTCCCAGGACGGGCCTTTATGAGGGGGGGGGGGGACACAACGCATCTCTTTGATGGCCTAGGGGACTCTCCATGTTTCCCGAGAAGGGAGGGGGTAGATAACCTCCTAGTAGCACGCACTCCATGCGTCGACCTTGTAAAAGTCATTCACAAGAGAGTACACATCGACCCCCCGATGGTTGGCTGCTGCAAGTGCGTGGACACACGAATATTGGTCAACGTTGAAGTGTCTGCAACTGCACAACCGCCCGGTAAGATTGACGAGCCAAATTGAAGAACCCTTACGGACCTCAAACTCATGGGCGCTCAACGGCCTTACAATCATGTTGAGGGACTGTGCGTAGTTTGCCTTCATGGCGTCAGCGACCCAGTGGTTTACGACCTTGTCAGGGGATGAGCTGGCCTCTCTGCGAGTTGCGAACCACTTACCAACAGTTTCGATGATTGCATCGATGAGGGCAGTCAAAGGCAAGTCCCTAGGGTGCTTGAAAACGGAGTTGAGACACTCGGAATTGTTAGTGGTTGTGATATTGTACCTAATCAAGGTGTCATGTTAAATAAAGGAGGTGTCATGTTAATTAAAGCATTTGTCATGTTAATTATAGTAAATGTCATGTTATTTTAATAAGCTGGCATGTAAATAAGTACAAGTGGTGGTGATGTTTAACCTAATGACGATATCATGTTAATTAAAACAAGATTAATCATACTTAAGTCAAGTGTCATGTCATTTATATATGCTGGCAGGTCTTTAAGTACACGTGTTAATGTTTAACCTAATCAAGGTGTCATGTTAACTAAAGCATGTGTCATGTTAATTCACCCACGTGTCATGTTAATTATATAAGCTGGCATGTTAACTATAGCAGGTGCATGTAAAATAAGGGGTGGTGATGTGGAACCTGTTCGATGGGAAGAAGGCTCTAGCCCAGTTGTTGAACCCTGCCTTCTTTAGGTATTGTCCCGCAACGAGAGCTTGTGCAGAGAAGTCCGTGAAAAGCGCATGGAACTCGTCATAGGTATACACCTTCGCCATGATAAAGTAGAGGTCCTGCAACGTGCCAATCTTGTACCGGAATCGCACATTCTGCCATAGGTGCCATGTGCAAATGCCGTGCTTGGCGAAGACATATGTATCCCGTATCCCCTTGAGAATGCTTATGTGGCGGTCAGACACTCAGACAAGGTCAGACGTGTCTTCAACGACCCTCAACATTTGCCTGAAAAAGAACCCCCACGAACCGTCGTTTTTCCCGTCGACCATGGCAAACGCGACTGGGTATATGGAGTGATTAGCGTCTTGTGCAGTTGCGAACAATAGGCAACCATGAAACTTCCCCTTCAAGAACCCCCCATCGACAGATATGACCTGCTCAGATATAAGATGTTGTCACAGAAAAGAGGCGTCATGTAACATAGAAGAGGTGTCATGTCATATATAAGATGCGTCATGTCACATAGAAGATGCGTCATGTATACGCTCCTATATGACAAGTACGAGTGTGTTAGCTGGCAGGTAGCAGATGGCATGCAGAGTATAGCGTTATTAGGGGACAAGAACGACGAACCTTACGTAGGTGGGGGATGGCCCTCCTCCACACACCTATACTAACAAAGGCGTACTTGAAGTGCCCGTTCGAGTCGCACTCAACCCTAGTGTATGTCCCTGGGTTAGGTTGCTCGAGCATGTGCATGTATGAGTATATGGAGTGGTAGCTTTCCTCGTCATTCCCGTACATAGTGTCCCTCGTTGTCATCCGTGCTCTGCGAGCCTTCCAGTAGCTACAGGTCACCCCCAGTTGTGACTTCATCATTGTGCTTACTTGTTCCGGAAGGAGTGGCTTCTTTGATCCAACAAAACTTCACATTTTCATTAACAAAAGCGTTACCCGACAATAACAGGGGTAAAGTAACAACTACAAGAAAAACAGGAAACCACTACAACATGACAAGTAGACAATTGTAGGATGTCTAGTAGAGAGCTTATGCTTGAGCGGTTATACCCTATTGGGTGGACAGTTGGTATTGACATATGGTGTGTGGTGTACATTGCATATGCAATTACCTCAGGCGTGTCGGAATGAACCGGTTATGGGACACAACGTACCTTTGGACTAACGTCTGTCCCAGCTACCTGTATGTTGCCCGACGCTTGTGTGTGAGCCTGACATTGAGATCGCAACTATGTTCATCGACAAGCTTTCGGATCATCCACAAACGCGACTTCTTGTAAGTGGATGCCCGACATGCCCACTTGCAGTTGGGCCCCACACACTCCACGACATACACTGTCTTCGTCGACCTCTTCACCTTTGTATCGAAGCACCTAGCAAGTGCCGCCATCCTTATCGTATGTTGCACCTCCTCCTTGCTTCGAAACACTTGTCCCTCCCGGAGCTCTATACCCTGCTGGTGCAGGGCCCCTTGGACAACCTTCTCCGTCGTTGGTTGCGACTCCTCTTCCACAAGCTTCTCCGTCGCTCCCGACAGCGCTTTTCGACGTTCATATTCTTCTTCAAATTCCCTCATTGCTTGCTCTGCCTCATAATCCCATGAGTACGATTTCGTCGTCATAGATCCCCCATACTCGACTTTTACCGCAGCTGGAATGACTTCGTCATCGTCCGACAAGCTACCAAGGTCAATTGTGACTCGTCCTTCACCACAGGGGACGCTCACTACGTCTTCTAGGTCGCTGCTAAGTTGGATGACCTGCTTTCCACGTTTTATGGCAGCAACTTTCTTTGCCCTGTCGTCTAACTCCAACTCCAACTCCCGTTCTGTCCCTAACTTGTCATTACTGTTTTTTCCCTTGTCACCTGATTTAATCGGCTGGACATGTGTTTGTTTTTCCTCTCCATGTAAGGGTCTCTCCAGTTCGTGTTCTTTATCAACTCTGCAGGGGGGATCCGTCCCAGGGTGATCTTCTGGGGTGACGATGGGCCCACTTAACGGCAGGACGACATCATCACCCCCCCGAACGCGACATACCCATCCCAATCGACGCTCCCGTGGTTGATCCTTCGCTCATGGGTGCGCCCTCACTAACCTTGTTTTGCAGGGAGACATGAAGCTCAATAGGCCAGTTCCGTTCTCCGTCTATAGAGTTGATAAACTTGAAGGCGTGTAGGTCATCATCGTCCCCAATAGCGAAGGGATTGCACCCCTTCTTCTTCGGGTTAAAATATGTGAGTTGTACATCGTACCTTGTCCCGTCCACACCAAACTTGTCCATCAGCAGTTTCTTCATTGACAAATAGTCGATCTTTTCGTCGACAACCACAGCTTTCCGGCTCTTCGTACCCTTGAAGACCCAACTTCTCCCTTGACAGGCCCACCAACCACCAAATAAGACGGTCATACACACGGAAAATATGTCCCCTGTTGCAATACAAACAAGGGAAGCTCATTATTCCTAAGGGAAGAAGTACATAAATTGAGGGTCTCTCCACTTTATAAATCTAAATCGAAGATCCACTTACCCATATGCTGAATCTTTTTTTTCTGACGACCCAGATGTCATGTAAATTCCAACAGCCGGTTAGTATTTTTGCTTAATGTGGCTAGTAGAACCCTAAATCTGTCATGTAAAATACACGTGACAAAAACGTTCCTCTTGAATCTTCTCCTACTTCTATGGTGATTCTCTGAACTTGAACATTTAATGACCCCCTCCCTATTAAATGCCGCTTGAATGATTAGGATGAGACCCATAGAGCTCCTTATATACCCCATCTATTCTCCCCTCTCTCATTTCCCTTGATTGGCCGAGAACAGGCCTTCTTGTAGTTCAGACGGCTCTTCTACTTCCTCCCTTTGTTACCCTCCTGCAAACCATTAATAGTGGATAATCATTGGTTCAGCAAGCATTTCAATGCTTAAATACCATACTCTCACAGCCAGCCCTCTCTTTCCCTTTTGGGCGCCAAATATCTGGCGCCAAAATGCCCAAGCGAATGAGGTTTCCCCCTCTTCTCTCTCTGACTGTATCTCTCTCTCTGTCCGTCTCTCTCTCATCTGTACTTTGATGTGCAAGTACACATCTCCCCCCCTCTCTCTCTCTCTCCCCCCATCTCCCCCTCTCTCTCCCCCTGGGTTTCCTTTCTTTTTTTTTAAACCTCATCTGTTTTAAACCGGCAACCTAATCTCCCAGTTCTAGTACTATCCGAACTACCAAATTTTTTACCCCCATGTGCTAGCCATGCAAGCTTTTCCCCTAATGTGTGTTACTTTAGCAAAATGCCCTAAAACTTTGGAAATCTGTATATCTATATATCTATATATATATATATATATATATATATACTAGTGTAGGTCCCGTCCCGTGTACGAAAAATACATTAATTAATATATATATAATTAGTTCGACAGATTATATAAAAAATCTAAATATTTTTTATTTAGATTCTCTCAATATATATATATATATATATATGTAGAATTTATCTATTAATATTTTTGGTAAATATTACCATGAAATATTTTCTATTTATATTTTTGTCAATTAACTAAAAATATATATAGATTTTTTTGGTAAGATAAAAATATATATATAGATAGATAGATTATGGGTTATATAACTTTCTATAAACAATGATAACATGTTATTTTATTAATTTTTTTTCTAGAATCAAGCACAACACGCCACATATGATTTTTTTCCTAGGATCAACCACATCACGCCACGGAGGACGCTATAAAATCGATTTTAAATATATGTATATAGATATAGATAGATGATTGCCATAACACCATTTATTTCCCACGTTGTCCTTTAAATATTGATTACAAAAATTCAAATATTCTTAAAATTGTTTTCCTAAAGAGAATAATATTGTTTTCTTTTTCTAAATTACTAAACGGCCCATTTCCATGCAGCCCATAAAATATTCAATACAAAATTATACAATAGTTCCTATAAAAAAAAAAGTGAGGAATGAGAAATGAGAACCACAACCTTTTTCCAGCTATCAATATATTTAATGGATTTTTAAGACAATAAGTTAAACATTTACTTAATTTATTTAAGAAAGTAGACATTTAATTAATTATATTTTTTTTCCAGACAGTCATCACTAAATTAATCATTTATATAAAAGACGGGGAGAGGGGAAAGGATAAGAGTTAAGTTTGTTGCCAAATACCAAAACTAACAGAAACTTCATAGAAATTTCTTCTCGTTCGTTCAACCCCTTAAGGAAGCTTGATCCATATATATGTTGATTCTCATCAATCATTAATTTTGTTGGAAGTAACGTGATATTAATTAGCGACCTAATCATCCAATCCTAACGAAATTTAGAATCCATTTTCATCCAAAATGACATAAACATAATCTTAATACTCTTCCGAAATAAACAACATAAACATATATACTAGATATCGTATCCCCGCTAGTAGGAACAACATATATATATATATATATATATATATATATATATATATATATATATATATATTTAAAACAAAATGAACGCAATACTATATATATATATATATATATATATATATATATATATATATATATATATATATATTTAAAACAAAATGAACGCAATACAACAAGTAACAATACTCGACATAAGAACTAGATAAAAAGCAATGCCCAACTATCAAGTGTAGAATGATGGAATTGATGTAAAATCCTCCTTGAGGGTTTCTATTCATTGATAATTATATATATAGGTTACAAAGGTATTGGGCTTTTGGGCCCACTATAATATGTCTATGTAATCTATCAAACCCCCGTAGTCGAAACTGGAGGGGGCCGTACAGTGAGACTGGAGCGAAAATCAATGAATAACTGTCGAGGTAAACCCTTGGTGAATATATCAGCGTACTGATAGGAGGACGGGACATGTAAAACACGGACATGTCCAATGGCAACCTTGTCCCTGACAAAGTGGAGATCAAGCTCAATGTGCTTCGTGCGTTGATGCTGGACTGGGTTGCTAGCTAGATAGACGGCGGAGATGTTGTCAGTGTAGACTAGAGTGGCCTTCTGAAGAGGGCAACGGAGCTCAAGCAGGAGATTGCGAAGCCAAGAGCATTCGGAGACGACGTTGCCAACACCCCTGTATTCTGCCTCGGCGCTGGAGCGAGACACGACAGACTGACGCTTTGCTGACCACGAGACAAGTGTGTCGTTGAGGAAGACACAGTAACAAGACGTGGAGCGACGTGTGTCAGGACACCCACCCCAATCTGCATCAGTGTAAGCAACTAGGTCAAGCTTAGCGGAAGGAGTGATCGTGGTGCCTAGCTCGAGGGTGCCGCTGATGTACCGAATGATCTGCTTCAAGGCCTGAAAGTGGGGTTCCCTGGGTGCATGCATGAACAAGCAGATTTGCTGAACGGCGTAACTGATATCAGGTCTGGTGAATGTGAGATACTGAAGAGCACCAACGAGGCTCCTGTACAATGTCGGATCATCAACCAAAGGACCAGAATGAGCACTAAGCTTGTTAGATGTATCGACCGGGGTGGCGACAGGATTACAGTTAACCATCTTAGCCCGAGCAACAATCTCAGCAGCATACTTACTCTGTGAGAGAAACAGACCAGACGCATGACGCTGAACAGCAACCCCCAAGAAGTAGGATAACTGACCCAGATTGGACATGGCGAACTCTGCACTCAGTTGCGAAATAATCGACGTCCGAAGAGCATCAAAAGAGGTGGTGAGAATGATGTCATCGACATACAGTAAGAGAAAGGCCGTGTTTGAGCCTCTGCGATAGATGAACAGAGACGAATCCGAGCGGCTACCAATGAAGCCTAGGCGTAGCAGATGAGAAGCAAAGCGCTAGAACCAAGCTCGGGGAGCCTGTTTCAGCCCATACAGAGATCGTTTCAGGAGACAGACGTGCTGGGGACGATCAGCATCAGCAAACCCCGGCGGCTGAAACATGTAAACTGTCTCATTCAGATGACCATGAAGAAAGGCATTCTTGACATCCAGCTGATGAATTGCCCAGTTGCGCGACAATGCTAAGCTCAACACCACTCGGATAGTGGCAGGTTTGACTACGGGGCTGAAGGTCTCATCACAGTCAATACCTACCTGCTGAGAACGACCGTTGACCACAAGACGGGCTTTGTAGCGCTCCAACGTCCCGTCAGAGCGGAACTTGTGACGGAAGAGCCACATACATCGGATGACGTTCGCATCAGGAGGGCGAGGGACCAGAACCCAAGTACCATTCCTTGTAAGGGCCCTGTATTCGTCGAGCATAGCCGCCTGCCAATTCGGGTTGAGGAGGGCTGTTTTGTGGGAGGTTGGTATGGGGGAGAGGGAGGCGGAAGGGACGGACGCAAGGGGGGCTGCGAGGCGGGCGCAGCACTAGGCTGCGGCCGCGGCATGGGGGCGGCGGCCGCGGCCGCGGGGTGGGGCGAGGGTGGGGGATGGGCTGCGGGAGGCGGCATCACAACTGCAGGATGGGATGACGGCAAGTGTGTGTGGGAATGAGAGGCGGGGCGATGGGTGGTGGTCATGGAGACTATCTGAGGGGGTCGGAAGACACCGGAGACATTGCGGGTGTGTGGTCTGGTGGTAGGGGGTGGTGGAGGGGGTGTAGGGGGGGAGGCAGGAGCACCGGGAGAGCCCTGTGGGAGAAGAAAATGAGGGAACGATGACTCTGACTCAGACTGAGACACAGGAGGTGTAGAATAGGGGAGGGGAGGAGAAGCAAAGGGGAAGCGAGACTCATCGAAGGTGACATGTCGAGACACAATGAGCTTATGGGTCTTGATATCGAGGTAGAGGTAACCGCGATGATCAGACGGATAGCCGAGGAAGACACAAGGAGTGGAGCGCGGGTGAAGCTTGTGCGGGGCAGTGGAGGACTATTTTGGGAAGCACAGGCACCCGAAGGTACGAAGGTGATCATACCTAGGCAATGTGCAATAGAGGGCATGTCCTGGCGAGCGATGGTGAAGGGTGGTAGATGGGAGAATGTTTAGGAGATAACAGGTGGTGGATAAGGCGTGAGGCCAATAGGGAAGGGGAATAGATGCGTGGAAGAGGAGAGAGCGCATCATGTTGGTTATGGTTCTGATGATTCGTTCGGCCTTGCCATTCTGCTGGGAGGTATAGGGGCAAGACAACCGATAGGAGATCCCATTTGTGGCAAAGAAAGAGTGAAAGTCTTTGTTGTCAAATTCACGGCCATTGTCACATTGGAAACATTTGATGGATGTGTGGAACTGTGTTTTGATGTAGGCATGGAATTTGGCAAAGACAGGAAACACTTGGGACTTGAAATGCAACGGGAAGACCCATAAGAAATGAGTGTAATCATCAAGAAACAAGAGGTAGTACTTGTGACCCTCATTGCTAGGCACAGGAGAGGTCCAAATGTCACTATGAATGATGTCAAAGGGAGCAAGGGTAGAGGTCAAAGACCGTTGGAACGGCAGTCTGGCATGTTTGCCTAGTTGGCAGGAAGAGCATAAACCAGAGCGTAGGTCTTTAGTACAGGTGACAAGACTTTGAGAACGGAGGACATCTAGAACGGCAGGACTGGGATGACCCAGGCGTGCATGCCAGAGGCTGGACGATGATGCCGAGAGGGCGACCGGGCACGACTGACTGGACACAGGAGGTGGTGTGACAGGGTAGAG
This sequence comes from Persicaria maculosa, assembly GCA_963922045.1. Taxonomy (NCBI): domain Eukaryota; kingdom Viridiplantae; phylum Streptophyta; class Magnoliopsida; order Caryophyllales; family Polygonaceae; genus Persicaria; species Persicaria maculosa. The sequence goes on from OY998267.1 coordinate 50,431,930, forward strand.
CTCCCCGGTGCTGTTACATCTCATGCGAGTAACCCCCGTAGTAAGATCGTTCACAAAGAAACCAAAGGGATCAAACGTAAGGGAAACGTTATTGTCAGTAGTGAACCGACGGACAGAGATAAGGTTTTTGACAATCTTTGGGGCAATGAGGACATTGTTAAGGTGTAGTGGATGGGTTGGGGTCTGTAATTTGGCGTGGCCAATTCCTGAAGTAGCAAGACGACCACCATTGCCGACGATAATAGAGTGTGCAGGACCCTTAAAGGAAATAGATGAGAGGTTACCTGAGGAGTTCGTCATGTGGGAGGTGGCACCAGTGTCCATGTACCAAGAAGAGTCGGGAGATGTCGGCTGCATAGAGGAGAAGGCGTGATGTGTAGCAGGAGCAGGCGGAACATAGGCGGCGTTCGGAGGACGAGGGCCGTGCGGCGACGAGGGGCGCGGCCGCGGCTAAAATCGGAGGTACACATTTTTTTTTGACCGTCAGGGGCCGCGGGGCGGCAAGTGTAGGCGACGGGGCGGCCGGGCCGCGGGGCGGCAAGTGTAGGCGACGGGGCGGCCGGCGATTGCGAAGAGATTTCGCTCGCTGTCGACCGTGGGGGCGGCGTCGAACAGGGGCGGAGGCTGCGGAGATCGAGAGCAAGAGGGAGGCTTTGAGGAAGAGGATGACCGGCGGCTGTGGGTGGAGGAGGTCCGGTGCCAGCAGTAGGTAGGAGATTAGGCGTGGAGGGATCGGAAAAAAATTAGGGTTAATTTAGATGAAACCCTAGAGGCTGTGATACCATGTAGAATGATGGAATTGATGTAAAATCCTCCTTGAGGGTTTCCATTCATTGATAATCATATATATAGGTTACAAAGGTATTGGGCTTTTGGGCCCACTATACAATATATGCCTATGTAATCTATCATCAAGGATATCCGCCACTACGTACATGATCTTGCGGTGTATCTTCAGGATCCTGATCTCCCATTGTGAATCCTCTACCAAAATCCAACATTTTATGATCAGGTGGATGGTCGGGTGCGATGCACACCTCTAACTGCTAATCAAATCACAAGCGACAGAGGAATCAGTTTCGATTATCATTTGTTTGAATCCTAGTCCAGGCTCATGACCACCTTAAGACCATATAACATATAGCCCACAACTCGGTCATGAGTGCCTTACAATCACCACAACTAAAGGTAAAGGCCTTTAAGAACATATATACCCAATTATCACGTTTGACACATCCTTCTAAGTTTGTTGAATTGAGGAAGGTACAATCCACCCATACATGCTAAAATCTATAGGGAAAAAAAACTAGTACTTGTTAATATCTACTATATATAAAATTAATTTTGTTTTAGAAGAAAAAAATTGAGGGTGAATTTGTAGGAAAATTAGATGCACAGCGGAATTGGAGAAAACTATTTTCTAACATCTAATTCGGGATCTCATGCATGAATCGATATGAACAATGTATATAGGAGGGAAAAGTCATACCTTTCTTGTGCGGAACCTTGATTCGAAATCATCTTTGGAGAATAGAGCCTCAAGCGCGACTCCTCTTGTGGATCTCCTTGTCTCCGTTTGCTAGAACGAACAATCGAATGATTGCAACTCACACCTAACACTTTAGGGATGCTATTGGTTTTGGTGGGAGAAGAAAAGATGCACAATTGCCAAAAACTAGGTTAAGTCTTATTCCCAATAAGTCTCCTTATATAGTGCATTAACTAGGTCAAACTTATTCATAATAAGTTACCTATTTATCTTTTATCTTATATCCATAATATCTTTCTATAAAGATATTATATTAACAATAATAACTTATTATTATCATTAATCAATTATCCAATTCCTAATACTCTTTTGTGTGTGACCTTATAGGACCCGAATAAAATAGCAATAGATTAAATCCAATTTAATCCATAAATTATAGTTGGCTTCTAGAAAAGCACTATAATTACCTAGATTATTCGGATTATAAATCTCCATTTTAATCCTACTATATCATTAGTATTTTACACATCAATTAAAGGACACATATTCCTTCAATCTCCCACTTGTCCTTAAGTAGATGTGCAATTTCAATTCTTTTGTCACTTAATGTTCAATTTGATGATATGATAGCATCTCATGTTATCCATATCAATTCAAATTATTTCTCGATCCCGAGCTGCAGCTGTCAAATAAACAAATGATTACTTATTAATCCATTTGAGCATGGCCATGCATTTTATAACTCTTACTCTTCGAGTGGCCAGAACACTATTCCTACCCAGATATCCACGTATCCAAAATAGGAGGACTTCTCCAATCTTGTGTGACTATAACTCTCACTTAAATTTTAGCAACCCCAATCACTGCCTTTATGACTGCCTTTTACGAATCAGCGGTTGACAGTGTCAAAGACTACCAATCATCAAATGAGAGTGATATCGCACTCATGTCTGAGGAATCTACTAAGAATATTTTAACCTTAAATTCTTCAACTTATTTGAAAAATCTTAAGGCAGGTCTGCGCAACAAGTATCCACCATACTTGTCCATACAATTGATTAGACATCTCCATGTCCCTATAGCCCGTGAAACTTGGCGCTATCACTCAACTTGCATAATAGCCTATATTAAATCCTTTATGTCCCGTTTAATGATTCAGGCTACGACAAAACATAATTCATAATATCAGTTCACTTAATAGGGTTTCAACCACCACGACTTTCGCAACGATCCTATTTGATAATTATAAATTATTAGGACATTTTATTCAATTCTAAACCATAATCGAATAATAATGAAATTTTATTTCAAACAAACATGATGCAAATATGTTTCAACAATATTGATCAAATATCTAAGATCTCAAAGCATCAAAACTCAAAGTCATTCATCAATGGACTTGAGTCCCTTGGCCCTAGTTTGACTATCATGCTTGGGCCAGGGGAGGGGTTTAGCCAACGGATTTGCAATGTTTCTATCCATGTGTATCTTGCACGACTTCTTATCATCTTTACTAGACCTAGACTCATATGATATGATAATTTTGGGTACCTGTCTAGATTTGGGGATCAGAGCTAGGTTCTTTGGAATAAGCAATGACACCAAGCTCATCAATGATCGTCCTTATCCAGACAACTTCCTTAGCAACATCTAATGTTGCAATGTACTCAATCTTTATCGTAGAATCAACTATTGTGTCATGCTTTGAGCTCATCTAGCTCACAGCTCCTCCAACAAGAACAAAGACATATCCGGATTGAGATCGAAAGTCATCTCTGTTTGTTTGGAAGCTCACATTAGTATATGCTTCAACGATTAACTCATCATGTCCTCTGTACACCAAAAACGCATCCTTAGTTCTTCTTAAGCACTTGAGGATGTTCTTAGCTGCACTCCAGTGTGCTTCATCTGGACTCAATTGGTATCAGCTGCACAGACTTAAGGCGAATGCAACATTTGGGCGAATACATATCATGACATACATAATGGATCCTATTGCTGATGCATAAGGGATCCGACTCATCCTATCCAGCTTAGCAGGTGTTACTGGACACTGCTTCTTGCTTAGATATAGGCCATGTTGCATGGGCAAGAATCCCTTTTTGGAATCTTTCATGTTGAACCTGTCCAGAACCCTATCTATATAAGTTCCCTGACTTAGTCCAATGAGTCTCTTGGATCTATCCCTATAGATCTTGATACCTAAAATGTACTCGGCCTCTCCAAGGTGTTTCATTGAGAAATGCTTCTTAAGCCAGTCTTTTACACACTCAAGTATTTGAATGTCATTCCCAATGAGTAGTATGTCATCCACATACAAAACCAAAAAACCAACTTTGCTCCCACTAAACTTTTTGTAAACACAAAGGTCATCTTCACATTTGATGAATTCAACCTTTTTGATCACTTTATCAAATCGAATGTTCCAACTCCATGATGCATGATTAAGTCCATAAATGGACTTCTTAAGCTTGCATATCTTCCTAGGATTATGTGGATCTTCAAAACCCTTTAGGTTGTGTCATTCACACATCCTCTTCTAAGTATCCGTTTAGAACGTGGTCTTGACATCCATTTACCATATCTCATCATCATAAATGAGATACAATTGCTAGGAGTATCCGATTAGGTCTAATCATAACGACTGGAGAGAACGTTTCATCATAGTCAATACCATGAATCTGTTTAAATCCCTTTACTTCCAGTCTTGCTTTGAATAAATTTACCTTTTCATTCTTGTTTGCTTTGAGTTTGTAAACCCATTTGCACCCACTGGGCACTATCCCATCGGGTGGATCTATCAAGTCTTATACTTGATTTTCAAACATAGAATCTATTTCGGTCACCATGGCACCATGCCATGTTTTTGGAGTCTGGACCCATCATAGCTTGCTTATATGTAGTAGGCTCATTGATTACTAACATCATAATGTCCAGACATATAGTCAAAATGAAATCAACAAACCTATTTGGCAACAATATTTTCCTATCCTATCTACGTGTGGGTTGAGCAATCGGAGGTTCTACCACAACGTTTTGTGGACTAGCAGGTGTGGGTTCTTGTAACTCCCCTGCCTCCGGTATATGATTTTGAGTTTTGAGTTCTTTCTTCTTATGGAATCAAGTCTTCAAAATACATAGTCTTGGACATGGAGTGATCCATGTCATCTTGTTGCTTGGTTTGTTGCATCTCTTGAACTTCTTCGAGATCAACATTTCTCCCACTTGACTTTTTGGAAACAAACTCTTTTTTTTTCCATAAAGACACTATACCTAGCAACAAACACTTTGTGCTCAATGGGATTGTAGAAGTAGTATCCTTTAGTTTACTTATGGATACCCTACAAAGAAGCACTTATCTAATTTGGTTGCGAGCTTATCTGCTAGTAAACGTTTTACATATGCTTCGCATCCCCAAACCTTGAGAAAAGACAAACTTGGAACTCTTCCACTCCATAACTCATATGGTGTCTTTTCTATAGCCTTAGATGGAGTCTTGTTTAGTGTGAACATCGCGATTGTGAGAGTATACCCCGGAAAGATATGGAGGATTAGCAAAACTCATCATTGATTAGACCATGTCCAACAAGGTCATATTTCTCCTTTGAGAGACACTGTTAATTTGTGGTGTTCTGGGTGGAGTTAGTCTTGAGACAATCCCACAACTCTTAAAATGATGATCAAACTCTTGACTGAAATATTTATCACCACGATCGGATTGTAGTGCCTTAATTTTCTTGCCAAGCTGGTTTTCAACTTCATTCTGAAACTCCTTGAACTTTTCAAAATGATTCAGATTTATGCTAATTCATTCAGTAAATACAACTGTATCTACTTAAATCATTAGTAAAAGTTATGAAGTATTTGTACCCTCCTCTAGCCTTTGTGCTCATAGGCCCAGATACATCTATATGTAGTAGCGCCAAGAACTCAGTTGCCCTTTCACTTACCCTAGTAAAAGGTGACCTTGTCATTTTTTTATTAGACATAACTCACATGCGTCAAATGATTCACAATCAGTTGATATCAAAAGTCCATCTTTATGGAATTTTCCATGTAACTTAAGTCTAAGTGACCCAACTGACAATGTCATAGATAGGTATCATCACCCGCGTTTGATTTTTGCCTTTTGACTACATGTCGAAAGTTTGATCCAAAATGTAGAGTCAATTACTCATTACAAATTTGGCATTTGTACCAAACAAAGAACTCACAGTTACATTCCTTTTATCTTTCAGATACTTTGGGCAGTTGGCAACAACTACTTTAGCTTTCTTAGAAGTGTTCTTGGGTTGGGTAACTGGTTTACCCTTCCCTTTTGCGTTCTTCTGTTGTCCAGATGCCCCTTTCTTGAACCCTTTTCCCTTTTGGACCATCAAGAACTCCTTCTTGCTGCCTATAGTCAGATTTTGCTCAAAGGTCTTAAGCATCCCATGCAATTTGTCAAGTGTTTTTTCCAACTCTGTTCATAATGAACTTGAACTTGAATTGAGCAAATCCATCATGTAGACGGTGAAGTATGATTTCTGTGGCCAACTCTTGGTTATAGGGGTGGCCACATCTCTCCATGTTTTCAAAATGACCAATCATTTCAAAGACATGAGGACCAATTGGCTTGCCTTTCTCAAGTTTGCAATCGATTATTGCCTTATGAGTCTCATACCTCTCCATCCTCGCTTGTTCCTGAAACATGACTTTCAAGTTGCGAATGATGGTGCAAGCATCCATCTTTTCGAACCTCTTTTGAAGGCTCGACTCCATGGAACTATGGAAGCCAACATAAGACATGTGACAATCACTGATTTTTCTCTGATTTGTCTTTCTTGATCCTTCTCAGCTTGAGTAGAGGAATCAGTTAATTTTGGGATATGGGTGTCAAGTACACTCTCTTTTCCTTCAAACCTGAGAACAATTCTCAGATTTCTTTCCCAATCGAGGAAATTATTGTCGTTCAACTTATTCTTCTCAAGAATTGAACGCAAATTGATGATTGTTGGGTTATCGTTTCTATTCATGATATCTAAAACATAGAAAATGCAAAATATGAACCATGTTTGTCTTGCAAAAGCTTAAAATTTAAACATGCTTTAAATGTAAAAGTTAATGCCATTTTATCCATAAAATAAATTTCCCTTTGAATAAAATGATTTCAAGATCCTATTACAGATAAGATGTTAGCGTGCTTTGGCACTACCCTAACTATTATGTGACAAGGTAAGTAACTTTTACTAGTTATAACATTTATAACTCTTGGTTGATAGATCACATCTTATGTAAATCTATCCCATGCCTCAAAATCCAAAACTTTGTCTTTTGGTCTTTTGTTGAGTAGAACCAATTCAAGGCTATGATTTCCCTTATATAGATTTACCCGTACTATCCCAAGGTCAAAGCATGGACACCTTGCTTTGGCAAAACCTATCCATCAAATTCCAAGGGCCTCATAGGTTATGAATTGGAAAGGCATACTCTCAATTTTCTTTTAAGGGAACTAGGTTTGTCATGCAAGTCTAATTATCAAGTGAACAACCAACATAATCAAACATGCAAGCATAAACCACAGACATGCACGAAAATAAATTGTGATCCTAGTATGTCCCCTAATGAAAAGAAAACCCAAAAAGATAAATCTTCAAGGTTCTCCTTGCTCCTTGGATCCTCATCATTGATTCTCCTTTTGGATCTCCATCCTAGAATCTTCTTTTGGATCTCCATCCTTGATTCTTGTAGCATCTTCTTTTGTATAATGTATAAATAAATTTACTTTCGAAAATTAAATTACAAAAATACATAACGATACGCAGATCGTGTACAAAAATACATAACGATACGCAGATCGTATTTTCTATGCTACTTGGGTCATACTAGTCACCACATGCAATAATATCAAATATTAAATAAATATTAATCATAATTAATATAATATCAAAATATTAATCAAAATAATATAAATAAAAATAGAATATTAATCATATTAATAAACTATTTAACTCAAATCAATTAAATTATCTAATGAAATAACTAATTTAAATATTCTTGTTATTTTAATTCAAAATTAGCAATCATATATATGGAATTAATTTTATGGTAACTATTACCTTGTATAATTGGATAGAATACTTCATTAGGGATAAGATATCTACCATATCTAATTAAGGCAATTTAGGATCTTACACTAAAATCCCAATATACCTTTCATAACCCTAATTGCTGCCCCATCCACTCCCACTCAAATTTTTATAACAATTACAAAATCTTTTGACAATTGTAGGATTTAGATGATAAGTTTTCATAAAAAAATTAAAACTTTGATAAATTAATGTATGAATCAAATTCCCATAAAATTTATCAACTTTACGTAGCAAAATCATGAAATTCTCAATTTCATAGATTCAAATCAATTTATACTTTTATAAAATCAAATATTTCATGATTTATACAAGAAATCATGCATAAATTATACAAACTGATTAAAGAACATCATAAAAACAACCTTTGTTTTTCGAAATTAAAAATAAAATCAATGCCCGTATTTCACAATTCCTCCGAAAGCAAAACAAATGAGATTTTGATGCCTTGCGTTAGTCACGTACTACAACGATCAACTTGTACATCGAGACTACCGAGTGAACTTATTTCACTTAATCAAATAGGCGTTGATTCCTAATTAATTAGACATCGGTAATCGGTTGGCGGCTTAGATCGGAATCAAATTCCAATCTGTCAAATTTATGTATCTAATCCATCAAAATCACAATTTTAATCATACAATTATTCCATATATCAAATATATTGCAAAATTGAATCAAAACTAACATCCATATATCAAATATATTGCTAAATTGAATCAAAACTAACAAGAAAATTAATTGATCATATCAATTTATACAAGAGACTCTGATACCACTGTAGGAAAATTAGATGCGCAGCGGAATTGGAGAAAACTATTTTCTAACATCTAATTCGGGATCTCATGCATGAATCGATATGAACAATATAGAAGGGAAAAGTCATACCTTTCTTGTGCGAAACCTTGATTCGAAATCACCTTTGGAGAATAGAGCCTCAAGCGCGACTCCTCTACTTGGTCCACACGAGCATGAAATTGGATCTCCTTGTCTCCGTTTGCTAGAACGAACGATCGAAGGATTGCAACTCACACCTAACACTTTAGGGATGCTATTGGTTTTGGTGGGAGAAGAAAAGATGCACGATTGCCAAAAACTAGGTTAAGTCTTATTCCCAATAAGTCTCCTTATATAGTGCAATAACTAGGTCAAACTTATTCATAATAAGTTACCTATTTATCTTTTATCTTCTATCCATAATATTTTTCTATAAAGATATTATATTAACAATAATAACTTATTATTATCATTAATCAATTATCCAATTCCTAATACTCTTTTGTGTGTGACCTTATAGGACCTGAATAAAATAGCAATAGATTAAATCCAATTTAATCCATAAATTATAGTTGGTTTCTAGCAAAGAACTATAATTACCTAGATTATTCGGATTATAAATCTCCATTTTAATCCTACTATATCATTAGTATTTTACACATCAATTAAAGGACACAAATTTCTTCATAATTTACAAAATTATTCTTACTCTTAAGATATAATACTTTTTAGAAAACACTTAGTAAAATAAAAAAAAGTCAGAAAACCATTCAGAAACTTGGTATTCTTATAAAGAACTATTAATACCCTTTTTTACGAGTAAAATATGTTACAAAATGTTATAAAAAATCACTTTATATATATATATATATATATATATATATATATCAAAAGTGTTTAAATTCAAAGTGGTCCAGCCGTTGCTTAGAAAAATAAAGGTAAAATCATTCGCAAGGTGCATAAGTAATGACGAATTGAGCTTGATCAAGATGAGAATCAAGCTTAATTCCTCAGAATGCAAGTGAAGAACTCAAACAGAGAGAGATGAAGAGAGACAGAGAGAGAGAGTGAACAATGTCTTGCATTCTGTAAAATGAACAATATGAGTTTACAACAGAACAAGAAAGGGTATTTAAACTAACTACAGAGGTGACGTGGACACTCAATTGACCCTTAGATTCTAACTGACTTCTAACAACTTTCTATCAGCTTATCATCTTGAACATATTTCAACACTCCTCCTCAAGCTTAGAGTTAGGAAAATTGATTTCTAACTCCAAGCTTGCTCAATAATTTCATATGTTGTACTTGACTCACCACCTTGGTGAAGATGTCTGCAGGTTGGTCTTTAGTAGAGATGTATCTGGTGTCCACTTCTTTGTTAAGTACCATGTTCCTGACTACGTGACAATCAGCCTCTATGTGCTTAGTTCGCTCATGAAACATTGGATTCCTAGAGATGTGTAATGCAGCTTGATTATCACAGAACATCTCCACCGCCTGAGGTTGCTCAATTTGTAAATCCTTGAGCACTCGAATCAGCCAGATCAACTCACAACATGTCATAGCCATTGCTCTATATTCTACTTCAGCAGTTGACATAGCCACAAATGATTGCTTCTTAGTTCTCCATGAGATCAGAGCATCACCTAACATGAAGCAATATCCAGTAAGAGATTTTCGTGTCATAGGACAAGCTTGCCAGTCTGCATCACAAAATCCTCTGAGCTTCAAGTCAGATTTGCTTGGAAGAAATATTTCTTGACCTGGAGCTTGCTTGATGTACCTCAACAGATGCTTTGCAGCTTGCCAATGCACTATGGTTGGTCTCTGCATGAACTGACTTAGGATGTGAACAGAGTAGGTAATATCTGGCCTTGTGACAGTTAGGTAGATCAGCTTTCCAACTACCTTTCTGTACAACTTTGGCTTGTCAAATATCTCCCCTTCACTAGTCAGCTTGCAGTGCACATCTAGAGGTGTGGAGAGTGGCTTTGCATTTTCCATTCCAGCTTCCTCTAGTAACTCTATGGCATATTTCCTTTGATTCAGCCATATTCCTTCTTGATTTCTATCCACTTCTATTCCCAGAAAATACCTTGTATGCCCCAAATCCTTGATCTGAAAATGCTTGTGCAGATGCTCCTTTAGCTTCTTTATCTCATCTTTGCTATTTCCTGTGATGATCATATCATCAACATATACTAGTAAAGTTGTAAAAGTATCCCCCTCTTGCTTAGTGAACAAAGCATGATCAGCCTCAGATTGTACAAACTTAGCCAGCTTTATCACTTGAGCAAATTTGGTGAACCACTGCCTTGGAGCCTGCTTCAACCCATACAAGGATTTCTTTAGCTTGCATACCATCTTGATCTTGTGATCATGCTCATTCATACCACACTCCTCCTGAGCACAAGCATCAAGATTAAGCTTCTGCCTTTGAAGAGCTTTAAGTCTGTGATATTCAGGAGGTAGAGCCATAAACACCTCCTCCTCAAGCTCACCATGGAGAAAGGCATTGGTGACATCCATCTGCACAGTATGCCAACCCTTAGCAGCTGCCACAGCAAGGAGAGTTCTAGCAGTTACAAGTCTAGCCACTGGTGAAAATGTCTCTGAATAATCCAATCCTTCAATTTGAGAGAAACCCCGAGCTACCAGCCTTGCCTTGTGTCTCTCAAGTGAACCATCAACTCTAAACTTGAGCTTGAATAACCATTTACAAGTGACCACAGATTGACCAACAGGCAATGGCATTAGTGTCCAGGTTTCATTCCTTTCAAGGGCACTCATGAATGGAAGAAGGTTCTTTGTGGGACACAACATTGTTGATAAAGACATGATAAGATGAAGAGATAGAAGAGTAACACATCATAGATGTAATGGGGTATCGAGGAATAAACTTGCTAGAGTCAGACCATGCATTTGGTGTCTCCATGGAAGCCATATTTACATAGTCCTTCATCCATATAGGTGGGTTATGAGCTCGAGAGGAATGTCTCTGAATGACTTCAGTGGGTTCAGGTGAGATAGAGGTTTCAAAATCCACAACATTAAATGGATCAAGATTAGAGGCAAAATCAGGTGTATGGTTGTCCAACTCTGCAGGAACAGCAGTTGGTTGTAGAGTCTGCTCATCAATGGTTACAGGAGTTTGAATGTATTCAAAAGGAAAGTAATGATCAATAACATCAGACAAGGATGTATTTGACACATGAGCTCTCTGAATTGTGTATTGAGAGTAAGGAAAAATGTGCTAAAAAAAGATCACATCCCTGCTGACTTGACATTTTCCAAGTTTTACATTATATACCTTGTAACCCTTTTGAGCATATGGGTATCCCAGAAAGATGCATGGATGAGAACGTGGATGAAATTTCTTGGTGTGAGGTTCAGTAGCTGTAGAGATGTAACAAAGACAACCAAAAGTTTTGAGATGAGAATAATCAGGTGCAGTTCCATAGATGACTTCATGTGGAGATTTGTTTTGAAGAAGAGGATTGGGAAGTTTGTTTATGATGTAGGTGGCTGTAAGGATACAGTCACCCCAAAAATACATGGGAAGAGAGGATTGAATCATGAGAGAACGAGCTATTTCAAGTATATATCTGTGTTTCCTCTCAACTCTAGCATTTTGTTGTGGAGTGTCTTTGCAGGAACTTTGGTGGATAATGCCCTTGTCTTGGAGAAAAGAGTTGACAGTGGCATTAAAGAATTCAGTCCCTAGATCACTCCTAACAACTTTGACAGTGGCATTGAACTGTGTTTCAACAAGTTTGATAAAAGATTGTAGGTGCTGAGACACCTCATTCTTGTGTTTCATGAGGAAAGCCCATACTCCCCTACTCATGTCATCAACTATAGTTAGAAAGTAATTGAATCTATGATGGGTTGAATGCTCATAAGGGCCCCAAACATCACAATGTAAAACTTGAAAAATACATTCAGCATGTGATTTACTATAGGCAAATGAGTTTCTTGTCTGTTTTGCCATGGGACAAACAGAGCATACATGCTCAGCAGAGCTATCAATATCACTATGTATAGCAGTAATGTGTTTAAGCTTGACAATAGGAGCATGTCCAAGTCTAAGATGCCACAAGGCAATATTATTTGGAATGCTTTTACTGTGTTTAGGTAAGAATATAGGAAAGGGATTAAAGTCTATAGATGTATGAGCAGCTGCACTGATTTTGAAATCTGAGGGAGCTATGTCAGGATCCATGTAATACAGCCCCCCAATTTGACTACCAAATGCAATGATCTTCTTCTTTGCTCGGTCCTGGACAAGACAATTGTCAGGTTGCAAGATTACATTGCAATTCAATTCAATGCAAACTTTACTCAATGACAGTAAGTTGTATTTGAAACTGGGAATGCACAAAACATTATGAAGAGTAAGGTTGGCTATATGTAATGTGCCTTTATGAGAGATGTGAGAAGTACTCCCATCTGGTAGATGAATGAAGGTATATTATAGAGGTGTAAGGTTTGTGAATAGAGAAATATCATAGGCCATGTGGTCAGTTGCACCACTATCCATAATCCATAGTTTAGAAGTTTTGGATGCATGAAGGCAAAGATTACCTGCTAGATGAGATGCATGACTAGAAGAATTTGAGTTTCCAAGAAAGGAGATGAAATTGTTCACCAGTTGTATGTGATCAGGTGATAGCTGAGTAAACCTTTCACCACTGCTGTCTGAAGCTGACCCCAATAGTCCCTGAGATGAGGATGTGGAACCAATTGCATTTGCTTTGTGATTTCCCTTCTGATCTCCATATTTCTTGAACTCTTTCTTCTGCTCACCATACCTCTGATCATTGTATTTCTGTCCTTTACCCAGCTGAGGCTTTTCCTTGCTTTTGGAATGCCACTCAGGATAGCCTATCAATTCCCAGCATTTCTCCATCTTGTGATTTCCATTGCAATGACCACAGCGCTCCTTTCTAGTCTTTGAATCATTAGAGTTGTTAGCCATAAGAGCAGTGCTCTCTGATTGACCAAGTTTCATGGTAGGTTTCCTTCCTAGATCATCCTGCAGCAACAGAGAGTGAGCTGTACTCACATTTGGCAAAGGGACAGTAAGCAAGATCTGACGTCTGCCATTGTCATACTTCTCGTTGAGCCCCATGAGAAACTTCATGAGCTTTGCCTCCTGATCAGCCTCTTCTTGTTGCTTTTGCAAATCATATACACACCCTCCGCACTTGCAGACAATAGTGCTCGAGATAGAAGCTAGCTGCTACCAGTAACCTTTAAGTTGTGTAAAGTATTCAGTCAATTGAGCATTCCCTTGCTCACAATCAGAGATCTGCTTCTTGATTTGATAGATCAAAGGTCCATTCCTTTGACCATAACTCTCTTCTAAATCTTTCCACATTTCAGATGCAGTTTCATACTCATCAATTGAATTGTAGATTTCTTTTGAAACTGTATTCAAGATCCATGAGCATACAATATCATTGCATCTGTTCCATTGCATAAGATTCTCATCAGTTCTAGCAATGGAATCATCAAGAATCCATACCTTGTTCTTCACCGAAAGGGCCTTCAACATTGACCTCCTCCATCGTCTGTAATTATCCCCTGTAAGCTGGATTGTGGACAGAATTAGACTTGAACTGCCCGATGGATGGATGAACATTGGACTTTGCAAGTCTGCAGCAGTGATTCGTTCACCTCGTCGACGTTCTCCAGTTCTCTCACCATTCGGAGTCGCCATGGATGCAAGAATCTCAATTTCACGACTTAGCGCACCAAAACAGAATCACAGAAACGAGTAGAGCAAATCACAAATCACATATTTGTAGCTCTGATACCATAATGACGAATTGAGCTTGATCAAGATGAGAATCAAGCTTAATTCCTCATAATGCAAGTGAAGAACTCAAACAGAGAGAGAGATGAAGAGAGACAGAGAGAGTGAACAATGTCTTGCATTCTGTAAAATGAACAATCTGAGTTTACAACAGAACAAGAAAGGGTATTTAAACTAACTACAGAGGTGACGTGGACACTCAATTGACCCTTAGATTCTAACTGACTTCTAACAACTTTCTATCAGCTTATCATCTTGAACATATTTCAACAATAAGGATTGATCCACAAGTTAAATGTGAATAAACCCGCGTACATTTATGATTTCGCTTGCATTTTCTACACGACACGATATATCTATCTATATAAAATACTAAAACAGAGGCCATTTCTGGCCTCTGATGCGATCTCACGTCCACAGAATTTTCTTGATTAAAGCGGGATTATTTTTGCTTACGTTGCATTTTCTGGATTAAAGTGTTATTATATTTCTGGCCCACATCAATTAATAAACGAATATAGTTAGCTAAAAACTTATCTTTTTAGATCAATAATCTATCCAATATAACTTGAATTAATTGTTATACATATTTATTATTTTCATGGTTTTGTTAATAAACTATATTATTTATTATTTTAGATAATTTTTATATGTGAGATTATTTTTTTTGGTTTATAAGCACAAGCTAATTTCATTTTTTTTAAACAGCTGCATGCCTTGATTTTTGCATATACCTCTCGACTTTAGTATTATCTTTTATCTCGATTAAAAAAATAAAGATATAGATTAATATATTGCACTTAATCTTGGCCGTGAAATACCAAATTGTCTAATAAAGAAGAAAAAATTGGTTGCTATTTAACTTACTGCTTGCTAGCTACCAAATTGATCGATTTAACTCACGTCATAAAAAAAACTGATTCGATCAATTCCTTCCATAATATTTTATTGCAAGATAGAAGATCGATCATAATATATAATAATAATAATAATAATAATCAATATAATATACTAAAACAGAGGTCTGAAACGACTTATGGTGTCATTCGCTTATGTGTCATATTTTGGATTAAACTGGTGTTATTTTTTTCATACGTGTCATATTCTGGATTAAAATGGTGTTATCCTTCTTCTTCTTATTATTATTATTATTATTATTATTATTATTATTATTATTATTATTATTATTATTATTTAATAAAAATAAGTGAAACCATTAATTGAGACAATAATTTAGTTATGGTTATTTTATCTTTATTCAATCCATTTTATTAATCAATTCATTCTCAATTATTTTAAGCACTACAAAACTCATCGAATTAACATAGAATTAATTAATTTTACTCAATAGATTAAATTCAATGTATATCTTCATGAATATTACCCTAGATTTTTATTTAATACTTTTTATCTTCAGTACGTGTTGCAATAATAGATGAGTTATTTCTATGAATTCGACGACCCAATCTATTTATCCACATGTCATCATATATGTTCATTTTAATTGATAATTAAATATTTAACATTAATTTTTTAATTAATTATATATCTTCATGAATATTTCAACCATTTTTTAATAAGAGAACAAACATGATTAACCTAGACTCAAACATATGTTTACATTCTAAAAAAAATAATACAATTGAAGATTATATATTTACTTTGTATGGAGTAGTAATTTATATCAATTCAAAGATGATTTATATAATAGAATTTATTAACAAATCGCACAACAGGCGAATGATAAAACTAGTATATATATAGTGGCGGAGCCAGAAAATCTTCGAAGAGGGGCACAATTATATATGAACGATATCGTTTTGGAATAAATTGGCATAAAGAATTATATATAATAGGATAATAAATAATGTTATTTTATAATAAAATATCATCTATTTATGATAAAATGTCATCATTTTTTGTGTGAAAAAATAGAAATATAAATAAATAAATGAAATATCTTAATAAAAATTAACTAAATGAGGATACGAAACACAATATAATAAACATTAAGTTAATATTAGGGTTGTTATATGAGCCAAGTAGCTCGAGCTTGGCTCAGGTTTTGCTCAATAAAAGCTCGGCTCGAGCATCATTTACTAAATGAGCTGAGTATGAGCACATTTTTAAGCTCGATTTAAAATTCGGTTTGGCTTGGCTCGATTTAAGCTTAAATAATGAGAATTTTATTAAATTTACAAAATTTCCTTTTAAGTTATTATATAATGAGCAAGTAAAACTACATAATACTTGGAAAAAAATCAGTTCAATCTTGTTCATTTACTAAAGAAGTTGAGTATGAGCTCAAATCCAAATATAAGTTCGACTCGAGCTCAGCTCGTTTAGAAACGAGCTCAACTAGACTCGTTTGACTCTAGTAACAACCCTACTCAATATGTAACTTGTTGGATCTTAACATATAATAATGTATAACCAAATATAAAAAATTTAAACTTGCGTAACTTTTTATCTAATTGTTGAAATGATTAGTATAACCTCTCGTTTCGAAGCTATCGAGATGAATTATAGTATGTGAATGTTAATTTAAGTAAAATATAAAAGCATTATAGTCTATTAAAATAAAATAAAAGTGATTAATATACCTTTAATATTTAAACATTCATAACTTTTTACTCAAATATTGAATTAAGGCGTATTATATATATCAAAACGAAGCTATCGACGAGGAGAATACACCTAGGTAGTTCGTCAAACGAGAGAGGGGGCACATGACCCAGGCCCCCCTGTTAATATATAGACCTTCACAACGTGAGATATGCTCTCCGGCGCACACTTAACATGTTTCTTGAGAGATCATTTAGCCGGAAATCCTACCTAGTAGTATTAATTAACCAACCATATGAAAAGGACGTTAGGTTTGAAATTACAACATTTTGTGTGCCTCTTCAATCGCCCACATTAAACATGCCTCGTGAGTTCATGCAAGACGTATAGGTCGGTGAAGTAACTAACTACCTAA
The DNA here is from genome assembly GCA_963922045.1 of Persicaria maculosa. NCBI lineage: Eukaryota > Viridiplantae > Streptophyta > Magnoliopsida > Caryophyllales > Polygonaceae > Persicaria > Persicaria maculosa. The sequence continues at coordinate 50,449,125 of OY998267.1, forward strand.
AAAACTAAATTTTATTTGCATTATTATTGATTTATTTCATGTCATCAATCCACAATTATAGGTTTACGAAATTCCTTTTTTGTGAATATACAATTGGTATTATTCATAAAATATCAATTATAATAAAAAGGGGAAAAAACAGATATGATCTCATTGACGCAATATACTAGTTGTTGATAACAAACTCATTTATATTTGATAATAATGAGCTTATAATAATTAAAACTTACTATTGATAAATGTGCTGATAATGATATTTCCAAACAAATTCAAGGGGCAAATAATGGAGAGGAAGCAAATTATAATATACGCACCGGCTATTATATCAATTGTTTTATAATGCCGCATAGACAACCACCATTCTAGTCTTTTTCCGTTCAAAGTAAGGTTTAGAGGATTGATGTAACGGCCCGGATATAAATATCCGGGATACGTTTCGAAGATCGGATACCTTCGTTCGGATGTTGCAATTCAGGTACGGGTCGAGGTTTCAAACCTCTAATCAGTCGAAGTTTCAGAATACAATTTAAACGAAAGTAAAGCGAAAGTACGGTTTAGATACAAAAGCCACGGCAGAGCCGGGTCAAAACCAAAACAAAGTGGGTAATTTGCCATTTGTCAAGTTAGAATATATTAGCCGGATTCTTCGATTCGCCAAAAGATTTCCCCGTCACAGAAGCATGGAGCAACAAGAGCGGTATCTAACACTATCCACGAAGTCAGGCTTGGTGATCGTCTGCGGGTCCTCTGACCGCGCTGAGGCCACATAACATGCCTATGCCTAAATAAAAGATGACTAATGCGGTACAAGATTTAAATCACACTATCATGCCCCTAGTATATATAATATGCGGAAAAGAACTGTAAAGGGCCCAAGACAATGCCAAGTGGCATATCCCTCTCCTACCTCTGCACCCCTTCCCATTAGTGCAGAGACTGGCCAGTTCGTTGCTATAGCATAGCATATCCTCGTGGTGGTGCAATCACCCACGGTATCATCATCATACCATAAATTAAATAAAATTAAACATGCCCGATGGTGTTGGGCTATCATCATGCTCATATCGACTCGATAGACTCAGGGCACCCGATGGGGCTGGGCTACCCTATGACCCTAGCAAAGACTCTAGGACTATCACAGATAACGGCCGTTCTGTTTCAAACACACAAAGTAAACACATGCTCAGTTCGATGCAATCCTGGCATGATACTACATGGCATGCTTTAATATGCAACAAAACTACACATTACATGACACATCAGGCAGGAGGTCCAGGTTACTGAGTAAGTCCCGTAGGATACTTACCTGTTGATGCAGAACATCAAGATAACACAAGTAAGGGCCCAAATGCAAGTCCAAAGCAATCCAAAAGCAATACACACCTATCATCAAGTCATTTCCATAAGCTACCAGACCAACATTCATACACACGAACCCAAGTTCTCAACATTCTCAAAACCGTCTGATAGTAAAACCGTTTTCCAAAATCTTCCCGATACGATCAAATCGACCAAAATCATTCTTCAATTAAACCCATTGATAAAATCATACCAACCATATTTTCAAACTCATAAATCCCAAATTAAGTCAACTCATATTCAAAATACTTCTCAAATCATACTTGGCCAAATTCCGACATTAAACGTTTAAGCCTTAAAACTAGTCTATCAAAATCACATTATAGAGAATATTCCGGCATGTTTCTTATTTCAAAACATTATATAAATAATTCTCAATACTAAATCATCAAAATAATTCTAAGCTCACAAATAATATTTATAAATCAAAACCGACAATTCACTTTAAAATTCCTATCTCACATGTTTAAATCCTCATAAAATGCATCAATTAAATAATCCCATTAACATTATTTTAAAACAATAAACAATATATAAAGATTAATTTCCAGAATATTATAATTATAACCAAATCCCAAAATAATAATAATATTCAAATAATTTAACACTTACTAATCATATCATCTCAAAACAATACCCATGATATATGTATAACCCAATATCAAATAATATCACTTTTAAAACCTTTTAAATATATTAAAATTTTAGAATATATACATATATATATATATTTTTCCAATGTCCAAAATAACAATTAATATAACATATCATATATATATATAATAACATAACACAAAACTATAATTTAACACATAACATATATATATATGTACTACCGAAATATAAAAAACATAACCCATAACAATAACCAATTCAAAATTAAAATCCAGCCCACCCCAAAACCCAGAGGCCCACTCCCTTACCCGAATTCAAACCCAGCCCACAACCCATTTCTCTCAGCCCTTACCCGAGCCCATAACCCGGATACCCGGATCCCATTCTGATTTTCAGGCACTAAACCGGTTCAAAATAAAAAAAGGAGAAAAGTAGGGCCGAACCGGACCCATTCTTTCTAAAACAAAAAGAGAACCCAACCCGTCCCTGTTCTCTGTTCGCCAATCGGAAAAAGGAAGAGGAAGCAAGGCCACCTGAGTTCACTCTCGTTCCCACTCGACCAAACGGAACAAGAATTAAAGACAAAAGAGACCAAAGGAGACAGGGAAGGAAGAACGAGCTCACCGAGGGCGGAGGTCGTTCGTGCTTGTTTGGGCTTCTCCGGGATAGTCGACCTCGTCGAGGACGGAGGAGGACTCCGGGGACCTTGAACGAGGAAGAACAGGGGTGGGGGAAGGAGATGGAGAAGCTGCACCTTCGGGGAGGCTCTTCGGCTGCTGGTTGCGACGAGAAGGAGAAGAAGGTGTTACGGGCGCCGCTGGTTACTGCTACTCGATGAGAGAGAAAAGAAGGAGAAGGCTGGTGGTGTGCTCTCGGTGGTGCTCGATGGCAAGGGCTCCAGCACAGGGAAAGGTGGTGGTTTTGGGGTGCTGCTGGCGACAAGGAAGAGGTGGTGGTGTTGTTGGTGCTCCGGAAAAACAGAGGAGAAGAAAATGGAGGTAGAAGTGTGGGTTTGAAGATAAGAGGATTGGAAGAGAGAGGGAAGAGATGAAGGATGGGGTGAGGCGTGCTTCTTAAATCGGAGGCAACAGATGGCTCTGTAATTTGGCTATGACTCGTCAAAACCTGCTTAGGAAGAAGCTGCAGAGGGGTTCTGGGTGAGGGAAGAAGCCAAGAAGGGAGAGGGGACCAGCTAAAGGCAGGAATCCGAGAGAGAGAGAGAGAGAGAAAGAGAGAAATAAAAGGAAAAGAATTAAAATAGAATTGGTCCCCACGAGATATTTTGAATGCCCGAAAAATATCTCGAAACCCGCTCGCCCGATCGAATCCCGACTAAAACAAAATAAAATTTCAATTTCAAAGTAACCGGAATTAAATAAATTTCAATCAAATTCGGAGTTTAATTAAATTTTTATTAATACTCGATCTCGAAAGCGAAAATCAAATCCCGTCAAAATCCGAAATTTAAATGATGCCGGAAGGATTTAAAATTGAACTTGTGCTCGATGACGACTTTCTCTCCGCTTTTACAAATTGCAATACATAATAACATATTTAATTAAAATAATAAAATATAATATATATAAATTATAATCTACCTTTACAATTGACATGTATGCACACCTTTTCTTTGACTACGTTGAAAGGATGTTTTTGAAAAATTCAAAGTTGGTAAGAAAACAATAACATAAACCTTCAAGACGAAACAGAAGACGAGAGACACGATTGAATACAAAAAGAGCATGGAAAATGGCATAACAAAAAACAAAAACGAAGATGAGAACCGAAATGATGGAAATGTCCCAAATACAATTACACTACACAAACTAGCCTTGTTTCATATGAATAGCACTCCTCACACAAAAAGCATATGGATTAGGGGTATACATGGCCACGGGTCACGGGTCAGGCGGGTCGACCCGTGATCCGTCGGGTCCAGGTCAACGGGTTGAAGGGTCATCTCGGGTTAAGGGTTAGGGTTAGGGTCGGGGGAAAGTGAACCCGTGACCCGACGGGTCGACCCGACTACGACCCGGCAGGTCGACCCGTCGGGTTGACCCAATGGGTAAAAAATTTTAAAAAAAAAATTATAAAAAAACTAGAATTTATATTTCTAATTGTTATGAATTTTATTTATTCATAATATATAAATTCTCATGCATTGCATGTTATGAAAATCCTACCCACCCTTTGGTTCTTTTATAGACTTAGCACCCTCCCCCTCCCCTTTCCTCTAGTTTTCAATGTGGGATGGGATGTGGGACAAAAATAAGTAGAAACTAAATCATATCTTCAATCTCAATCATTCGGTTTTTTCATGTCAATCCATACTTATAAATTTTTATCATATACAAACACTAGTACTACACTTTATATAAATATTATTTTTTTGAAAAATATTTTACCTATCAATTATGAAAGATTAAAATAACGAACGGGTAGCAAGAAAGTGTGAAGTTCAACACAATACCTTAAACATTTGTGTTATTTGGTAGCTCCACTATGAAATCATGATATATGATACTAATTTAGGAGTCTTTATGATATAATTTCAAAGAATACAAATATTGTTGTTGATAAAGTTGTTACACATGTATGGTATCCTTAAAGTCGATTTTCACTTATTTTGAAAATGTTATAGAACTTCGGATTTTCAAGCACAATAATGAAATATATTATTGGGCAATACTTTTCAAATGTGTCTTTTCATTTTATAACATGCAACACAAATAGGTAATTCAATAACATCATCATTATGTGGGTCTACACAAAATGTGGCTAATTCAACTTTAAACGAGAAAGATTATCATATATCTATATGAAGATGAGCCTAGATTTGAAATCAATGCAACAACCAAGAAATTAACATAATGCAAGTAAAATAAAACACTTATGATTAATCAATAGATCAACACAACTATCAATTGAATTAAATAGAAAGATTAATCCAACAAATTTGATATAATGTATCATGATGTTCCATCACCATGTGTTATTCATTTCATTAAATCGTAAGAGGTAAAGACTTTAATTATATTATATGTTACATCATATAATCCAAAGACTTAAATTACATTATATATTCCACCATATAATCCAAATACTTAAATTACATTACATTTTACATCATATAATTCGATTAGTCGAAACATCAATTTCTACAATTTCTTTCATATCCCATTTTTCTGTCCCACATCGAAAGTGTGCTATCTACCTCTATTTTCTCTATATATATATATCTTCTCATATCCCTACTTGTCATTCCCACAATCCAACATTTTCTTTCCCACATCTAAAGTGTGATGAAATGATGGAGTGGAATGAAGGTATATATATATCTTCCCACATACCATGTTTTGTCCACCTTAAATCTTTCCATTTCGAAAGTGTGGTGAAAGTTAAAAGTACTCAATGGGTTGAGTTTTTTTTTTCAAAACCAAATTTTTTTTTTAAAATGGTTGACCCGGCGGGTTGACCCGCCAAACCCGGCGGGTTGACCCGCCAAACCCGGCGGGTTGACCCGCCAAACCCGGCGGGTTGACCCGCCAAACCTGGCGGGTACCCGGTTCCTTGCCACGTGTCCCGACCCGGCGGGTCAACCCGTCGACCCGTCGACCCGTCGGGTGACCCGAACCCGTCGACCCGTTGAATTTCCGGGTTAGGGTTCGGGTCATGTACCCCGGGTTCTCGACCCGGCGGGTCCGACCCGTCGACCCGGCGGGTCCGTCCCGTCGACCCGGCGGGTCGGACCCGTGGCCACGTCTAATTAGGGGTGGGCGTGGGACGGGACCGGTACGGAATTCACTTTTTTTTTAATCCCACACGGGTCTTATCCCACACGGGACGGGACGAGACCAGGACGGGACTTGTCCCTCAAATAAAAATAATAAAATATTATAAAATTTGAAAATAAAAAAAAAATGTTTTCATAGTTCATGCTTCATAGAATGATATCACCATAATGTTATCACTCCCAGCAGTACAATTTCATACAAAAAAACATTGCCAGCAGCACAAGCCTCCTGTAACCCTAACCGATTAGAATTGAATAGAGATTTCATTATTTCAAAATGGAGAATAAATTATTTTGTTTGCCTCCTAGAGCCTCAATCCCTAACCCCCCAAGCCCATAGTAATTTTTTATTTTCAAATTGCTTACAAGTCTTACAGTATTATTATAACTTGTGTTTAAAATAACTAAATATATCATATAAATCACTAAATTATTAAAAATTTTAGTACTACCAAAATTAAAACTCTTGTCCCGTATAAATATAAATATAAATATAAATATAAATATAAATATAAATATAAATATAAATATAAATATAAATATAAATATAAATATAAATATAAATATAAATATAAATATAAATATAAATATAAATATAAATATAAATATAAATATAAATATAAATATAAATATAAATATAAATGTAAATATAAATATAAATATAAATATAAATATATATTTGTATTTATATATATAAATTATATAATATATATATATATATATGCGGGACGGGACCGGGATTTGCGGGATCCCATAGTCTTGTCCCGCATCCCGTCCCGCATAATTTTTGCGGGACGAGACCGGGACGGGATTCACTTTTTTTTCCTTAAATCCCACCGGGACCGGGACGGAACCGAGATTTGCAGGATTCGTACCCACCCCTAATATGGATATCTTTTTTAGGTAGTGAAGGAAATAAAATTGATATGGGTCAATTGAGTAATAGGCCATAATTAGGGCATTTATTAGGAAAATGTCCACCCCTCCTTCCAAATTGACAAAATGTCCACCTTCCTTCCCTTGCCCCCTTTGCCCCCCACGCGCGCCCCCTGTGCCCCTTCCTGTTTCAGCACATTTGGTTTCAGCAACCCCTATTTCAGCGTTTTTTTTCACGCGTTGCTGAAACCAAAGTTGCTGAAACCGAAGTTGCTGAAATTGTTGAAATTAGTTTTTTTTTTCGCGCGTTGTTGAAACCTAAGTTGCTGAAATCGGAGTTGCTGAAACCAGGGTTGCTGAAACCGGAGTTGCTTAAATTGTTGTTGCAACTGCTGAAATTAGTTTTTTATTTTTTCGCGTCAGCACTTCGACGTCGGAGTTGCTGAAAACGTGTTGCTGAAACCGGAGTTGCTTGTTTTTCTTTTTTCTTTTTTTTTCGCGTCACCACTTCGACACCGGGTTTGCTGAAATCGGAGTTGTAGAAACCGTGTTGCGGGATATAAAATTTAGCCTATGCGGGATTCGAACCCACATATTTGCGCATAAGCACATTGCTCTACCATTGAGCTAAGAGGCTTTTAAAGGAGATTTAAAGCAAGAAATATCAAAATTCATGTTGAAACCGTGTTGTTGAACATGCTTGTGTGTAAGATATAGTAGCTCATACAATTGTATAATAATTAATTTCAGCATTTCAGCATAACGAATTTTGCTAATAAGAATTAATTTCAGCATTTTCAGATCACACAAAAACACAAGAAGCTAATAAGATTTCCAAGAGTCCGCATTTCAGCATAACGAATTTTGCGGAAATGCGGACACCCACTAACGCTCAAAATACCACTGACGTTAAAAAAATTTGCAGACACCGCTAATTTTTTTTTATAAAAAATAGATATTCCTAAAAGTATTGACACGATTAAAAGTGCTGAAAGCGGAATGTAATATTACTAAAAAATTGCGGACATTAAAAAAAAGCACCTTATCAGGAAAAGAAAGCAACATCCAAGTATTTCGGTTCCACCAGAATCACCTTAGAAGTTCTGCAGCTTCGTCTTCATTAGCGAATCAAAGATCTACATTCCCTGTTTTCAGTAATTGTAGAAGAGGAGCTCTAGAGCTGCGAACCATCTGTCAAAAATGAACTGATAAGATTGAACTGCTTTGCAGTTCCATTGTTCAGCAAACATTGGGTTGATGATGTACATTACCTCAAAACTAGCTAAATCAAGGGATACAAATAAACCCTCTTGTTTAGCCAAACAAATCACCGAATGAATGACATCTAAGTTGAGGATCGCGTATCTCAGTACCAACCACTGCAACAATGACAGATGGAATAAGGATCAAATACGCCTTCGAAACAAGAGGGCAAGTAGGATCAAATCCACACCTTTGAACGTTTCAAGTCCTCCCTGGTTAATTCATCTGCATGAAGGACACATTCAGACAACGAAGATCAGGATTTCTGAGCTTGCAAAAGAGTAATTGAACTTGCAAAAGAGAAATTCACGAACCTGAAGTTTAACCGAACCCAAGAAACAAGGCCACACTGTCCGATTTCCAAGCTCATCAACTAGGCAAACACACTGTAATTTTTTAAATTTATTGCTAGTCTTGTAATTTTTTAATGCTCTCTTTATATGGATGCCTTTCATTCTTTCCACTGATTTCTTTGTAAAAAGTCAAGTAATAATATTATTCATTTATATTGCAGCAAGCAAGGACAAATACCAGTTTGCAAGGATGATCACGATATTCAGTGATATTATCAACCCCTTGTGTCATGTATAAGTGGGACTAACAACTGACGATGGAAGCCAACTGACAAGAGGTCTGTTTGTCCCCAACTGTCCCCAGAAGAGCTTGAAGTTCATGGAAAGTGTTGGTCCATTATGTGTTGCTTCTGTTGACTTTTTCCATACTGCAATAATTCGTTGCACAGATTCTAGATCTTAACCGGGAGAAACATTTCACATAAAAATTAAGTAATGATGGCAATTTAGAAAAATACCTCTCAAAAGAATCATTAATGGAAAGAGAAAAATTCAAAACCTCATGGCAATTTGGAAGACTCCTGAATATCAAAGATCTTTTCTCAAAAGGATTACTTTGGCTTGTAGGCAATTGAAAAACTATAAACGTATGGACTGATATATGGGTAAATGAACAATACCTTGAATCCTTCCATAACAATCAAAACCCTAATCTAAAAGTATGTGACTTTTTTACAAAAGGCAATTCTTGGGATATGAATAAACTGAATAATATCTTTCCCCCTAACATCGTCCAAATGATCACCAGCATATATATCCCAATAAGAAATATTCCTGACAAATTAATTTGGATCTATAATAACAATGGAGAATTTACAGTTAAATCCACCTCATCCCTTTTCAATACCAGAAACACAAAAAAAAATTAATGCAAACTGGATCTGGAAACTTAACATCCCACCAAATATAAAAAAATTTATATGGAAAATTGTTTTGGATATCTTACCCACTACTACTCGACTAAATAAATATATAAACAGAGTTCCCAACACCTGCTCTCTTTGCAACTCTGACATAGAAGACACAAACCATCTTTTATTCAACTGTCAGATTACCAAATCTCTTATAACTAATTTGGGTAATAAATTAAACAAAATTTTCATTATACCAAACCTAACAGACAGTATCTCAGAAAATATTATCAACACTAAAACCCTCAATATAGACTTCACTGACCTTTGCCACTTATGGCACTGTATCTGGGAACTAAGAAACAATATTATTTTTCGAAATAATAAAAATATAAAATTTATCAATACCCTAAATCAAACTATTGATAAAAATATCTTGTTGGAATAAAGAAAACAATAAAAACATAAAACCAAAAATCAGTAGACCCCTCCATAAATTAATTTGGAAACATCCACCATCTAACACAATCAAAATTAATGTAGATGCCTCAGTCAAAATTAATCATGAGAGTCAGATTGGATGCATTCTTAGAAACAACTATGGTCAGGTAATCCGAATATATAAATGTAACATTAGGAAATGCTCTATTATTTTAGCAGAAGCTATGGCCGTATATGCAGGTATAAGACAGGCAAACGACTTGGGCATCAAAAGCGTCATTATTGAAAGCGACAGTATAATCATCATCAACGCCATCAATAACATATACAAGACGCCATGGGAGGTGACACAACTGATCCAAGAAATCAAGTCACTAAGCGAAGAGTTCGAATCGATCAACTTTCAACATTGCTATAGAAAGGCGAATCGTGCTGCATATTTCCTTGCAAAATCGCTCTTGAATTGTAATTTCATCCTAGGCCCTTACTGTTATGAGTTCCAGAACATCATCTCTTTAGATGATCATGGATGTCCCTAGCACATCCAACTCTTTGCATACTGAAAAACAAAAAAAAAATTAAACTCAACTACATTTTTATTTTTCCCATGTTTTTCGTTTGTTACTAAAATAATATTTTAAAGTTAATTTTAGCTCTCATTAGTTAAAAATGGTTCATACAATCCCTCCCCTCATTGGAGATGGGCCAAGGAAAGAGAGTTTTTTTTTTTTTAATGATCTCCCATCGGTTCATTGTAAGTTTTAAACTGAGTTATTGATACACCAAAGTTATCATCACTTCGTAAACAAATGAATAATATTTAAAAGATGCTTCTCTTTAAACTAACATTAAAAATCTCATTCCAAATTACAATTGCTGAAGCAATTTAGAAGCATTTCCATAAAAATTTAACATTACCATTGCATGGATTGTTTTCGAGACACGCCTAGATTTTAAGCAATTTCCGATGTCCGTACATACAAATTTGAATTGCCGCATTTGTATCAAAGACAAAATTCAAGGAAATTGCATAGAAATTTCTCCTCCATCAAGCCCCCTAACCAATCATTCTTGTCCCCTGAGGCATTATCAACAGCATCACCAAGAACATGACCAACAAAAAGAAATCCAATTGCATAACACTGCAGAGGAAGAGGCCCCCGGGCAATCAGCAATCAGCAATTCAGCATAGTTCAATAAAATCCTTAGACCAGTTGGAAAGTTGGGATCTTAATATTCAGCATAATCTTGGAAATGCTAACCCAGATGGAAGAGTGAGTACCTCTGGTTGCTGATGCGATAATGATCAATGCATCAAATAAACCTTGTGTAGCAGCTGGTCATCTTTGCAACTCAAAATCGGCCCCAAATCTAAAAACAAAAATGCAAGAAAACTTACGAGATCAATGTGATGTATACCAACAAAAAAGTAACAGGAATGTTGTAAATGCCATAGCAACAATCTTGGAAGTAAATTGAGCCAAGGCAAAACAGCAAAAGATATGTACAGTTCACAGAAACTTCCTTTGTACTTCCACCAATTGGCTGAACTGTGTGAAATGAAAATGGTACACTTCATGAAAATGGTACCAGACCCAAAAATTCTTGGCTGTTTCACTTCAAGAAAAAAACATCCCCGCTGCTACGAAACAAGCTCTTCAATATACTTTTGTTTTCTACCTATAACCAAAAGATGGCTAAGAACCCGAGGAGACAGAGTTGTTAGTCATTGGAAGTTGGGAAATACTTTAAGGCTGAATTTAAGCCCTTCTGTTCTCTGCTCAGAGATGAGGAGCACGTTCTGATGGAGGTTGAGGCAGCGGAAAGACCAGTGGCACAATCTAGCTTATTCCGTGGTCCTTTCTCGTTGTGCTGGGAAATCCCATCCAATGCCAAACATAAGGCTGAAGCAACTTTGTGGTTGTGCTCCAACAACGGAATTTGATGAAAGAGTGAACGTAGATAATGTTTTAAACTCACAACCCCAGCATCTTCATACCCACAAGACTTCACACCAAACCTACAGTGAATAAATTATGTTAGCATTTTACATACCATAATACTAATAGATTGAGCGAGTGCTTAGAAACCAAGCTAAATCCATAACCATGAGATTAAAAGAAGATTGATTAAACACCATACAGACTCAATTGATTAGTTTTGCTTCAATTCCTTTGAATTGTGTAGTGTTATTTTATCATGTACTCACAATTGGCTAGTATTTTGGATTCTATCATAACATTCTTTTATAATAACTGGACTAACAGTAAATAGTAACTGATTTTTCCTTTTTCTCAGTAACTGATCAAACAGTAAAAAATGAAATTGCCTTTTTCATAGATTTGCTTAGTGTGATTTTTCTCATTAAATGATTCTTATTTGAAGCTACATACACAAATTTAAATGGTGAAGGAAGTTGCTTTCATCACCAATTTTTCGTGAAAAAGAACCCACAATAAAAACTCACCTTCCCATCCGGCCTAGAAGAAGCACAAGGGAAGAAGAAAAATTCCCTTGTATGGATGATGGTAGCAGCTTTCGTAGCTCCGGCAAAACTTTTTCAACTGTCCAACTCCATCCCTGGAAGAAAATTCATTGAAAAATACAGCTTCTCCTCTCAGATTGTAAAGTTCAAATAAAGCAAAATAAATCCAACAAAAATAGAGGACTTCCTATTAGGCCTAGTAAGAGTCACTGCTTGGTTCTAGTATTTTTTGTAATCCCAATGTCCTTGTTGCTAAATTTTATATGACATCTGTCACTGATACGATCCCAGCCAAAGAGAAGTTGCGGATGACTTATGTTAGGCCTAAAATCAGCACGTAGCTTAGTTTAATTTGTATTACTTCAGTATTTCATTCCAGTGTTTATTCTTCTATTTTTTAGGGTAGTTATCTGAAGGGGGAAAGAGTCAACGACTCAACGTTAGTTTCCTTAATTTGTAATGCATTAGTAGTTAGTGGGTTTTGTGGGTAGTTTCTGCAGTGGCCTATTTAAGTCCTAGTTAGGGTCATTTGTAATTATGGAAGTTTATTAATCAACCAAAGTCACAAAACGTGGGAGATTCTCCTGCACAATAGTCCTCTTATTAGTTGCCTAGAGTGGTTTTCCTCTTGCAAATCATTTGCTTGAATGGTGTCCTGTGTACGAGTCCTCGTACTCAGTGGAATCTATCAGTCACCATCTAAATCCCAATGCTTTCTCTCTCGCATGATTACTGAATTAGACACTAAAAATGATCTGCTTTCAAAATCTACTGAGCCTTAAGAGGGTTTAGTTGTATTCTAGCTTGCTTTTTCGTTGTTACTCATCTTGAAGGAAACAAGATGGCTGTAAGATGTCACAAGGGGAATCACTAGCAACCATCAAGGTATTCTAGATTAGAAAAGCTCCCAATCTCGTATTCTCGTCTAATATTTCATTACATGATTTAACATAATTATGCCACAATGCTCATGATTCCATGCAATGAATCAAAACCTAACACAAGCAGAGTAAAGCAGAAAAAGCATAAACAACAGATAAATATCAAACTTCTGATTATCATAATAAACATCTAGAAAACAATTATTGGGAAAGGCAAGTGGGAATCACGTTAGTAGCAGTATGCCACTATCCAAGAACGATGGCAAAGAAATTCATAGAAATTAGAGAAGCTGTAAAATAAAAAGTGAATAAAGGAGAAACCCATACCATGATGATTGAAATCAGCTCCACTGATGACATGATGTCAACGTAGCTGTAAATATCCTTGTTCGGTGCATAATCAGGTATGGACAAGCTAGAAGATGAATCAACACCACCCATAGGAACAGAGGCATGCTTCCCAAGCTCCTCAACTAGCATTGATAAAATATCAAGAGGTCGCAAACTCTCTGCAAATGGACATCTAGCACAGGCAGGAAATCGATGACAGGTTTTGCTGTCTGATTGACTAAGAGTTGCACCATGAACATCACGAGCATTCTCCAGGACATTCACCATAGACTTTACAACTTCCATTTGGATACTGTAATTATTTGTTAAGAAATATCTCTCCCCACAAACAAAGGCAAAACCATGAAGTATGTACAGGATGAGTTGAGCATGAGCTGGCCACATTTGGAGAACTTTGAAGGAAACATCCAATAAAATGCTAATCTGACCAACAGCTACACAGATTGATGAGAATATGACGCTGCCAGCAAACAACTCATGAGTTGAAGCTATTTTTTCATACAACATCACCTTCTTTCCTTCTAAAAGAATGTTGAATCTCGAAGTGAAATTATTTGCTTCTGTATCTTTGTCGCCACAAAAGATTATTCTTCTTTGACAAACGAAATCTTCAAAGAGACAGAAGAGTTCACTAAAACAGAACGACTCAGCCAAAATACCTCCATTCTTGACATCAGAAAGAACTGAGAATTGAGAGTAGATGAACTCATAAGCGAAGAACAAAATATAGTAAGCATACAACTAAAAACGTCTCCATATCGTGATATACAGTAAGTGATCAGAATAAACATACCTGAACCAAGATATAACTGAAAGGAACACAAGAAACCCTGATTAAGGTACCCCTCGGACTCATTTGATGACACTTGCAACAAATGGTGCATAGTAAGGGAGAAGAACACACAGGCTTTTTCCCTGGCACAACACAGCACAGAAGTACATTAGAAAAATAGTATATTATGCCACACATCATGTATTGATACCATACCGATTCACAAGCAGCAAATGTTGGTCCTAATAAACTAAACATACAAATCTAGGCAAGTTAATTCACTCATTTCAAATCAAATAACTTACCTGGGAGTGAGCAGCTGTTCTGATGCAAGAGTAGTGAGCAATTCCATCATTATCTTGTCAATTTGAGAATGTATAAAACACTGTGTTAAACACCTCCTAATAGCAAAAAGCATCATGCTGATCCTGTTAATATCCTCCATGTGGGTAAGCAAAATGCAGAAGAGTGGAATAGTTTCACCATTCATTCCCGAGTGATAGCTTTCTGTCGGCTTGGAACTGTTACTTAGGGCGATAGATGCACTCGTTATCTTTGTTCCGTTACCAACTTGTTCAAAACCAACCCCAATATCATTCTCTTTATTTCTTTCAATGTCAATATGGTTATTTATTGCCCAGTTGGATCCAGGATCACAGTATTTAGACTTGTCATTTGTTTCTGCATCATGGTCACCACAGACCACACTGTCTCTACCAATCAACAGATTTATGTGAGAGCTTTCAACAACATCGCATCTGGAAGGATCTATACCAATTCGTCCACTATTTTCACAATTTATTATAGGAAGAGTGGGTGTTAAAGGATTTTCAATAGCATTTCGGAACAATTCCTCATCAGCCTCATTATCCAACTCAAGTAACTTCATGACATTCCCTTGAATCCGTTCTTCGAAAATTAGCAGAGTATCCTGATCACTGATATGATCAACGCAGGGCTGGGAAGTTCCTCTTTCCTTTATAGCAGGTAAAGGAGGAGGAGCTAATAGCTTGTTTACCTTAATTTGCTTAGCCATGTAATGTGAATGATCAAGAGTTTCTTCGAGTTTAGGAGATGCCTTCTTTTTCCTGCGAGATCCATCATCATGAGCAGCAACCATGTCAGACGACAAACAACCTGCATCTTCCATCTGCCCAGGCATCAACCTGTTAAGCTTTCTATACATTTTAGACAGCTTTTTCTCTGACTCTTCCTGCAACCTTCTATTTTCAATTTGCATATATTTGAGAGATTCAAACTTATGAAGAAGCTTCTTCCTCTTCTTACTAGGAGGACACAAATTCTCAAGTGGAGTTCTGGAACTATTATCAACCACTGTAGCAACATGCGCACTGTACTTCCTTTTGCCACCTTGATCAGAATGTTTGGAAACGGTTGCTAGTGGGTTTGTTTTCCTGTCTATAGCTTTGATGGATGTAGCAAGAGAACCAGCAACTTGTTCCTGTGAACCCAGCAACTGCTTATCAGGAAAAGATGCTGCACTGGAGTCCATGACAGAATTTGGTGAGATTTCTCGGGGACCACCTTCAACCAAAGGATGCAATTTAGTTGTAATACCTGAAGGTGGTTCTGTGCCATTGTCCGGCTGAGAACACACTCCTACTGGAACAGTATAGCCTGATGCACATCTTTCAGAAGAACCAGGCACAACAAGCCCATCTTCAAGTGTTCCAAATAGATTTGAACCAAGCAGCATCTTGTTCAGGCATAATCTTTGCAATTCTAATAGATCACTTGACTGCAAGCAAAAATCAAAACCAAATCATGAATTGCAACAAGGCAATATATATACTACATCGATAATTAAAAAAAAACGGAATATGCTTAAAACTATATAAAAGATCAAGAATGAATACACAATGGAAACATGTCAACCTACATCATCACAATCCAGCCTGCCCTTTTAGCATGTAGCGCCTAACAGCCTCCCCATAAGGAAGTGTGAAAAAATAACTAAATGAACTTTTTAAACAATGGAAACATGTCAACCTACACCATCACAATCCAGCCTGCCCTTTCAGCATGTAGCGCCTAACAGCCTCCCCATAAGGAAGTGTGAAAAAATAACTAAATGAACTTTTTAAACAGTCGTCTCCCAGCATCTATTTTCACATATCTTGAGACAAATGTATCAATTTATTTTAGGGTTATAGATTCATTTATACTAAGCTTGCGGGATGCTAGCTTTTGTTTGCCTTGAAACTCAACCAACATAAGGAAAGTGTTTGGCACAGCTATACTTGATGTATCCCCACAACTAAAGGCATCCATTTCCCATAAATCCTCACAGCACAGGCATTGGCAGTTTGGCACAAATAAATGCAAAGAATCTTGTGAGACCAACTCATGTATAATTGAGCAGAAGAGATCAATATAGCTACAACTGTACAAGTAGTAAGTGTTGTACAACTGAGATCTACATGTAACAAATAACAACCAATAAGAGCAGATAGTATGGGTGTAATAACCCTAAATGCACATGATATCTCCAAGTCATCCCCTCACATTCATATCAAGTACCATATGTTTATTAGCAGTTATATGCCAGATCTCGATAGCTATTATAAGCATGTTTGGATTCTATGGAAGTCCCTTAGCCGGAATTCCATGAAAGAAGACATCTTAGGAAATGGATATTTTCTTATATCAGACCAACAGGTCCAATAGAAGCAAATATCATCCAATATTATAATATTATCCGACTAACCAACACCAGAGCATTTATCATATCAGCAGCTATGTTGACTCACATTGCAGCAGCAGCAGCAGAAACTTTATGATCAAACTGGTTAACATGTAGTTCAAGTGGAAATTTTGTTCACTATATCTCTGGCTTTAGGGGTAAGAAAAGACACCAAATCTCCAGGTAAATTAATAAGAATGGGAAGAAAGCTAAAAGATGAACCATCAAAGAAATGAATGAAAATGAATGCACTTCTGCAGTTTAACTAAACTATGGTGGTATATCAAAGCTAACCTTTGTAGACTTATCAACAGGTTGAGCTCCCCCACAGAAAGTCTTTTCCAACATATCCAGGTGTTGCACTGTTCGAATAAAATCCTTCTTTAATTTCCCTAACTCACACAGCAAGACACTATTACGATTTTTCTCAAACTTCATTACTTGCTTGGCATGCTTCAATCGCTTCTTTTCCAACTTCAATTGTTCATGCAATAAAATTGGTGTACTGATACTCACATCCCGAACAGTACGAGGAGTAGAACTCCCAACCGGTTTTCTGGAGAGTTTTAGACTGCGAAGTTCCTCTTCAAGTTCCTTAAGTTTTTGTTTACTCATTTCTAAATCATGAGATGAACGATCAGCACGACTCTTCTCTTCAAAGTACCTCTTTTCATTTTCTTCTGAAAGCTTTCTTAGGTCAACTACTTTACCCATTTCTGCTTCAATCCTTTTTTTCTCTCTAATTAACATCCTATTCTGATCCTCAAGCTTTAAGTAAGCCTCTTTTATCTTCAAGTGATCAGAATAAACACTTGCTGTCGACTTGGAAACCGAAGACAGTTCCTGCACCTGTTTTTGCAGCACCTTGATCTTTTCTCTTTCTGCTTCCATCTGCTGAGCCAATTGCTTGGAGCTGGATCTTTCTTCCATGATCTTTTTTTCATTTTCTTCTGCAAACCTTTTTAGCTCTTGGCCTTTTACCCTCTCCATGTGCTTTTTCTCCTTAATTAACCTTCTGTTCTCAGTCTCAAGCTTTAAGTGAGCTTCTTTTAATTCCGAGTTATCAGAATGAGCACTCGCAGTAGACTTAACATGTGACAACAGTTCCTGAACCTGTTTTTGCAATGTCTCCACCTTTTTCCTTTCTTCTTCCACCTGATGTAATAGCCGCTCAGAGTTGGATTTTTCTTCCATGGCCCTTTTCTCATTTTCTTCTGCAAGCTTTTTTAGCTCTACAACTTTTACCTTCTCTGCATCTGCACGCTGCCTTTCCCTAAGAACGTTCTGCTTTTCAGCTTCATACTTTGTGTTCATGTCTTCACTCTTTGATTGCTCTAAAGTTAGTTTTGACACTTCATTCTTCAATCTATCCATTTTTAGAAGACTCTCCTTTGCTCTCTCTCCTTCAGCTTGAGCAAGATTAGAGTATTTAAGAGACTGATTTTTCTCAAGTTCAAGAGTCTCCTGCAATGTTGTTGCTTTCTTTTGCTCAGCATCAGCTCTTGATTTTTCCACCTCAAGAAGATCTCTAAGATGGTTTAGTTCTGCTTCCTTCTCAGAAAGTTGCACTCCAAAACCAGCCTCAGCAGATTCATGATATGACTTTAGTCCCAGAAGTTCCTTCTGTAATGATTCAACCTTCGCAGTTTCCTCTTCCCATTGCTTCAGCAAATTATCAGCATAAGACCGTTCTTCTGTGAACTTCCTCTCATTCTGATCTGCAAGCTCTTTATACTTCAGCAGTGTAGCCTTGGTAGACTCCAAATCGTCAACAATTTTGGCTTCAGCATGACTACGGGTGCAGGTTTCTTTGGATCTATTCTTTTGAGCTTCCAAATCTTCATTGAGCTTCAAAGCTTTTTGCCTCTCCACCTTAGCATTTTCTCTCTCAGCATTAGCCTTTCTTGTCTCCTCTTCGAGAAGCTGTTTGAACCTATCGATTTCAACTTCCCTTTCAGAAACTATTCCATGCAGAATCATTATTTCCTTGTCCAAATTTTGAGATTGAAGAGAGCCAGCTTGCTGCAAAGACGAGAGCTGAGACTCCAATTCAGCAACCTTAGACTCCACAGAGATCCTAAAGGCCGTCTCTTTCTCTTTTAATTCTCTAATGTGATCAGCTTGTGCCCGCTCTTCATCATATGCTGCAAAGAACAACAAACCACATAAGCCATTGTTCTATCTGCTAGAAAACTCAATCATCTATGATGCAAGCAATGCCTTGAACAATGGAACAGATGAGAAATAAAAGGGTGTGGAGAATTATGATACGAAAGACAATAAATATCAACGATGAATAACAGTAATCTACAGTTCCCCTGTAATCGATGTCTATTCACGCTGAATAGCATAAAAAGAATCTACAATTCTGTGTGGAAATAAAAGTGAGTTAGACGATTGGGTATCTATTGAGCTCAAGGGTTTAGTCTCAAATTACAAGAGAAAAGTGTTGACATCATACTCCTCAATCACCACAGCAAAATCTGTCTGACAATAAATTACTCTTTCCAATTTCACTAAGACTAGAGAGTTTGATTCCAACTGCCATAACTCAATGTTTCTTTTATACAACTCAAATGTTCTTTCTCTACCACAACCCTGACTGATAGCTATTGAATCAATCAAATCATTCCAGTTCAAATTGAATCAACATTCTATCTTGCAGGCAAAAGCAAGCAAAAATAAAGCCTAAACATTTCACATTCTCACCATTTGAAATTTCAGCAAAAAGTACACAAAATCCGCCACTTAAATCAAATTCCCACAAATTGAAACAAACCCAATCTAAATACACAAATTAGAGGCAGTGTCAAAATCTAATCATTTGTATCACAAATCTTGTAGTAATCCCCAAAACTACTTAGAGTGAATCAAGACAAGATCTCTTACCTTTCTTTAGGCCGGAATTATCAGCTTCTAACCTGCTCAACTGATCCTTTAGTATATGGCAACCTTGTCGAAGAGCATTACGTTTCTCTTCCAACTTCGAGCACCTCAATTGCAACTGGGGGAAAAAAAAAAGAAAAAACAAGGATTGAAAACGTGAAAAATCAAATGAACTGAAACGCAATCGAAATCAAACCAAAACAGACGAAGAAAGCACTTACTGCAGCGCAACAAGGATTCGCCGAAGCCGGCATAACCCTAGCTGCCATTGGCAAAGAATCACAATCAGAAGCACACGAAGACAAAGCGGAAATCAAAAGCTTGAAGAGCCAGACGATTGGAAAGGGCGGGGGTTCATAACCCTAGGGAGAAGCATTTGGCGAAAGCGAGTATAAAAATCGTCTTGCTTCTTCACATCTCTCTCTTTCTCTCTCTCTCTCTCTCTGGCAATGGGGGCGCCACGCTCTGGAGGAGGGAGGTTTTGGGTTCAAAAGGGCAAGGGCGCAAGGCGCAGCTCTTGGTTAATTTCCTTTTTCTTTTTCTTTTTGTTTTATATATCTGAAGATGAGACTCAGATGGCGGAGCCGCGGAGGGACGGAGGGTTTTAAGATCGCTGGGGGTTTTGATGCAAAATAGTGGAAACTGGAAAGTCGGTTTGTTTCATTTTTAAATCTATATCTATATACTGAGTATTAATTAAAAGCAAAGCATTTGTATCACGTGTCGCCTCCTCGCGCACCAATATTTTTAGTAACATCTATTTTATATATATTTATAATTTTATAATTTAGAAATAGCTTTTTTCCAATATTTATTTAATATATTCATAAAACCTATTTTGTATATTTAATTGGATATCTATTTGATATGTTTATATCTATATCTATCTATATAGGGTAAATCGCAGAAAACCACCCTTTAAATAGGGTGTTTTGCGTAAAACCACCCCTTAAAACAAAAATTGCAGAAAACCACCTTTTAAAACCGTTTTCTTTGCAAAGTCAGACCCATCACCAAATTTCCGTTAATTGAATATTAAAGTGCGTGAAAAATAAATTATATCTATTGTTTTTATTATTATTTTACTTTATCCAATCAGTATTAATTAATTTTTACCTTTTTAACATGTTTTTCAAAAGTAATTGTTTTATATAAAATATCATATTTTATATATAATTTCACACTTATTAGTAAAAATACTACAAAAATAGATATAATTGATGTTTTATATATTTTAAAAAGTGTATATTAGTAAAGGGATACTTGAAGAAAATAAAATTTTAAAAATGATATTTCATATAGTTTTTATTATTCTAAAAATATGTTCACTATTCCACATACATTTTTAGAATAATAAAAACTATATGAAACATTATTTTTTTAAAATATTTATTTTCTTCAAGTAGCCCTAGTATTACATTTTTTATATGTATAAAAAATAAATTATACATCAATTTTTATAGGGTTTTTAGTAAGTATGAATTTTTTTTTAAAAAAAATATTTTTTTGATATTTTATAGTGTTTTTTGCTTTTGAAAAAACGTCAAAAAGTTAAATATCAACTAATACCAATTGAATTGAGTAAACTAATAATAAAAATGAGGGGTATAATTGAATTTCCACACACTTTAACATTTAATTAACGAAAATTGGGTGATGGGTGTGACTTTGCAAAGAAAACTATTTTAACGGGTGGTTTTCTGTAATTTTTATTTTAAGGGGTGGTTTTTCGCAAAACACTATATTTAAAGGGTGGTTTTCTGCAATTTTGCCATCTATATATTAACTATACAATATTATTTCATTCTATATTAATTACACAAATCATTTCAATCTATTTTTTTAAACAATCTATCTAGGCAATTCCTTTTTATTTAACCATCTATCTATATTATACTTTAAATGAGAAGAAATTTTGCCATATGTCATAATTTTATACCAAGTTATTTTAGGTAAGTGTATTTCCATAATAATCTAATTAATTAGGATAAATCAATTAACCTATTTATTATTTATCCATATATCTCAATCTTTCCATATATATCTATAATTTATTATAGGTTATTCTATTTAATTTTAGACAATATTCTTAAGTCATAATTGGATATATATTCATATACCCATTAAATTTATTAATTTATCTATATACGCATAAAAAAAAATTCAAAATTTTGGTTTATATACATAAAAATATAATGATCTTATTAAATTATCCAAAGTATGATTTTGGTTTAACGATTATAGATTAAAGTTTTCATTTAACATATCATTTTAAGAAAATACATGAATTTTATTTCATTACCTTTCTTTCTATATCTACCCAACTTCTAAACTATTTAGTTTTTGAGAAAATAAAATAAAAATTAACATGTTAAATAAAATAATAGAAGTTGTGTCTAATAATAGAGACGCCAACAATATCCCAATATTTTTTGTAAAACTCGGCAGCGAATTCGTCAGGACTTGGGGATTTGTTGTTCCCCAAGCTAAACACTGCGGACTTAATTTCACTATTGGAAGGGTATCGAATGAGGAATTCATTATCAACTGTAGTAATAGAAGGCTGAATTAGATTAAGTATTTCATTAAGAAGTCTACCATCAATAGACTCTTGTTTGAATCTTTTTTCGAAATTATTTTTAATTTCGTTCCTGATATTTTCCTCTCCTACAATTAAAGTACCTTCAGTAGTAGTGATGTTGCGGATTTGTTTCCTATGTCTTCTCCCAGAGGCCACACGGTGGAAATACGAGGTGTTAGAATCTGAAAGCTTGAGATGCTTTGTTTTAGCTCTTTGATTCCAAAAAGTTTTCTGAAATAGGAGAAGCTTTTCCTTTTTTTCTTAACAAACATCTTTCTTTACTATTGGTTCTCTGTGTGTTATTTGCCGTTACTAAAGATTGAATTTTAAGCAATTCATTCTCCACCTCTTGTAACTGACGGAAAATGTTTCGAAAGGTATACTTATTCCATTCTTTAGCTTTTTTCTTAAGAATTTTTTGTTTGAAAATAAGTTGAAACATACTTGAACCAGAACATGTTGCTCGCCAAGATTGTTTGACGATGTTGCGAAAATCCTTTCATTAAAGCCAGGTGTTTTCAAACTTGAACGGAGGAGCTTTGAAAGTTGTACCACTCTCGAGTGTTATAGAAATGGGACAATGATCCGAAGTTGAAAAAACCCCATTATTAGTGATTAGATCAGGGAATTTATGAAGGATTTGGTGATGAACTAGAACTCGGTCCAGTTTTGCTCAAATATTATTCTCGTCATCAGGATTCTTTCTCCAAGTAAAGGGGTTCCCGAAGGTAGGGAGATCCACAAGTGAACAATTATTTTTGAATTGAAGCAGTCGAGCGAACCTGGATGAACGAGAGATCGCCCCTCCAAGTTTATCCTCACTGCATAAAATTTCGTTTAAATCACCCAAAACAATGCACGGAAAAGGCGAGTCATTTACAATTGTAGTTAATGTTTCCCAAAACGAGTCTTTCTCATGGGGGACTGGGGGGCATACACGAATAGAAGGAGAATCTTGAAACTATCATTTACATTTTCGTATCGGAGACCAATGATTCGCGGTAATTGAAATTCTACAGAAATGATTTCATTCGATAGTTGGTGGGTTTTCCATAGTAAACCAAGCCCACCTGAACGCCCAATAGCAAGTGACCAGATAGTCTCGTCGAAACCTGCGTATTTCCAAAGTTTGTCTTCAGGAATGGTTTCCGATTTTGTTTCCACTAGAGCCAACATTTGTATATGTTCATTTTTACACCAAGTGTTCCCCTCAATCCAAAATGTTTTTTTCCGTATACCTCTACAGTTCCAATAAATGATTTTCATTTATAACTATCAGTGATACAAGGACTAGAGTTGGGGTCCTCATATCAAAAAGCAATTTAACTATGTATTTGATATGAGAAAATAATTTTTTTTTTGAAATATTTGTCCAATTTGTTGTTAAGACCACTTATAGATTTTTGTAAAACCATATCTTAGAATCCTTGTTTATGAAAACAAAAATAGTAAAGCAACGAGAAGGATTACAAATGAGCAATACGGAGGGTAGATTTATGCTAATTGAATGGTAATTACCCATGATGGGAGGTGATGATAGATTAACTGGGTATTTGATCTTAATATGGACGCATATACAAATCTCAAGCTACCATATAGCAACCCCCACTTTCCAAGCCAAATACTTGTATTCACACTCATTAATTCCATAAACAGGTAATTGTAGAAACCAATTAGCATTATTTAAACAACACATTAGCATACTAAATGAATTACACGTTTGCAACACAAGCTTAGGAGCCTGCTTATAAAGGCATTTCACTACAAATTCTACCCGTTCTCCACCCAGAAGATGAAGAGAAAGGAAGCACACAGTACATATCCACATGTACCAAGACTTATTCCGGGGAACCATGGCCACAAAATCATGATCATTTATACAATTCAGCCAAATTGATTTATAATCTATGCTTACGTGTATTATAATGGTTTATTAGATAAGATTTCACATCAATTACTATCCTTGTAGAGATCTTAGAATAGGATACATAAAAGACTAGTATGAACTTGCACAGAGAACATCTTTGATACTCATACTTAGCAAACTTCATACAAAGATTATAGTCTCTAGAGAGAGACACATGATCAGTTAAACAACCATAATATGTGATATCGAACAGCCATACAAGCACATCAAATGCTACAAAGGTGTTCAGACTCATACCCATAAGATACCTACGCCGAGGATGTGCATTATTGACTACTTCGATGATTAAGATTAACTCACCAAAGGCAGCCAGCAGACTGTTGCAACAGAGCCATGACTTACTAATTAGCTTGTAGTAGAGATGGAAAGGTGGAACTGAATTACCAAAGCCAAAAGCCAAAGGATGGAGAGAGAACAACACTTCCAGGAGGGGATGTACTCTGGCTAAAAGACAACAACAAGTAGAGCAAAGTATTAAAGCATCCGAAGCCAGACTCAAATTTTCATTAACAGGATTTAGGAAAAAACTTTCTTTACCAGAACTGGAAAAAGGAACTATAAAAGCCCCAAAATCAACAGTTTGTTCAAGGCTCGAAATTCGGGGGTCATACATATTTTAGGATTCATATAATCATATAGACGGATAATAAAATTATATGGATAATAAATAGCAATAAAGATTATACAGATAGATGACTTTATAATAAAAAATTATAGAATAATTGAGAGAGCGACACCTAGGATTATATGTTTTTGCTTTAGTATATAATATTGATTGATTGATATTGATGATTGATTGATGATTGATGATAATGATATTGATATTACACGGGTCAGAATCCAATCATATTCCCTTTCTCTGTTCTTTCTTACAATATTTTTTTTTTAATCAATTACAGAAGGCCACTTAAGATGATGTTAATTATGAATCAACTTTAACATATAGATATAGATTCCAACTTATTAGATATACATTTCATTTTGAGATAATATATACAATTCAATCGATATGGATGTATCATACGATGAGATGTATAAATAATCCTACTTCTCAATTCTCATAATATTTAGCACTTTTCAACGAAATAAATACCTTATAAATTAAAGCATAGTCATATAGTTATTCATACATGTTTTTATAAATATGAGTACTTGACAAAAACATGAATTAAGGGGATTAAAAATATTTTTTGTTCATAGTGTGATTCGAATGCTTAGTATTAAAAATATAATTTATGTTTGTTTCCTTTAAAGGTGTTTTAAATGATTATCATGGATATATTGCTGAAACGAGTTAATTGTTATGAATTGAAATATAATTTCACATGATATTTTTATGTTTGTTTCCTTTATATGTATTTCAACCGATTATCAGTATTTCAACCGATTATCATGGGTCGTTGAAACGAGTTGATGTGGTATTGATTGTTGAATTTAGTTACTATTGCAGATTTTAGCTGTCAGGCTAAGGGTGTGTTTGGTAGTAGGTTAAGGTGGGGGTTTGGGGGTTATGAAGTTAAAAAAAAAAAGTTCTGAAGCTCCATGTTTGGAAACAACTTTGGCTTGAGGTTATGGAGTTGGAGGTGAAGCTTATTTTTTCTGATTTTGGAAGCTGGGAGGGGTAACTTTGGGAGGTTATTTAATCAGGTTATGGAAATTTGTACACTTTTGCCCCTGCTCCTTTTTCGCCTTTTCGTATCTAAAGGATATTTTTGACTTTTCATCCACAATACCCACTTACAAACCTTATACCCACCAAACATCAATCATTTTTTTTACAAGGTTATTTTGAAAAAAAAAATCTCCACCTCCCACACCTCCATAATACACGAAATAAACTCCACCTTCTAAAAAATACACAACCCCTAAAAAAACCTCAAATTGCCAAACACGCGCTAAGTTGTTGAATTTAGGATTGGAGATTATTTTTAGAGGCGGGGGAGATTATTTTTAGGAGTGGACCAGACGAGATGGAGATTATTTGTTGAAAATAATCACTTATGTGTTTGCGAGTGGATTATTTTTCAGGAGGTGGAAACTATTCTAATTCTCCTGCTACGGTTTCTGCAATGGTGTTCAGATGGATGGTCTTGGTGCCAAGTCCTCACAAAAGAAATTAGAGATTTGCCAAATAGAGATGTGAACTGATTTTTGTACATGACATTGCGTGCATTTGAGAGGGTAACAAGGACCGTGTGGATTATCGAATTGTTGTGTGCTTGCAGATGCCAAAATGTAGAGTAACTCTGCAAAGTTTCACAATAGAATGGTTGGTATGATGACTAATATTGTTCCAAATGAACAGAACTCAACTTCATAGTTCTCTTTCTGCTGTCTCTTCACACTTCAATGCAACTTTCGGCGAAGCAATCATCCATAAATCTATTCTCCAGCAAGAATAATGGGCAGCCCCCTGTATAAGAGACAAACTATCATTTAGACAAAACGAAATTACCTATAGCATATGCGATAGCAAGCCTCGTCATTTAGTACTCGAAACACAATACACAAAGCCATGCTTTTCATTTTTGCCTTTGAGGCGGCTCAAAAGTTGTTGGTGTTTCAAGACATACCTATGAATAATAATTCGTTTATCACGTACCTATCCTTGTTTCATATTATTCTTCTCTAAGATTCAAGATTTTCACAAAACTGAAATCACTTAGTTCTTCTGTCAATAACTTCTCATATTTACGGATATACTAATTATCCCAAAATATCTTAGCAACCAACTAGAGCAACACTAACTGCTCCCACATCCTGTCAACATCTATAAAACAAGTCGACACGAGGGGGCTCTAAACTCTCAATTTGATTCAAGGCAAACATAGCTCATATAAAACAAATTGCTAATACTGTTTATAATAATGCTAAGTGAAGCAGTATACGATTATAGGAAAGACGGAAAAGGAGACTAGCAACGTACCAGCCTCCGTACCTTGAGAAAAAAATCATTATCAAGTGATATTGCAAGAGCTACGGTGATAGCTCTCTGAAAGTGTTAATGGTCGGATGACTTCTAAATCTTCAATCTAAAAGGTCCACATGAAACAAAATCAGTAAAGGAACAAATATAATAAAGAACGACGTTTGCATTTCTAAAGCACAAACGTTACCATTGCAGCAGCACCAATTTTGCAATTAGGGTCAGAGCTCCCAAATCGGATGACATACTGACCAGCATCTGTGAGCATCTGTGTCAAAATCAAATTACATCAATGTTTGATTGATCCTTCTAACAACGAATGATGCTCTTCAAGGTTTTGCCTACAAAGTCTAAACTAAAATAATTGATTACGTATCTATCGATATGATAAAGGGATTTTAGTCGCCTCAATCCCTATCAAAATAAATCCAAACTAACTAACTAAGTATAGCAAGCAAGTAAGGAGTTGATCCCACAGACAATCAAGTTATTCCTAAGTAAAGTCTATTTACCAATTAAGAGAAAATAAAGGGTTTTGTGTTTGAGAATAAGAGAGAAAATAAAATTAAACTATAAACAAATTAACGGAGATAACAATTAAGATAATAGTTTCATCTACAAACATGCACTTTAGTTTGGTCAGTTGATCCTCGATTCGTCTTCAAGTTCTCTTTTCATCCTATTATTGTTCCTGTCCTGATCTTGTGTAAATTACTAGTCCTACGAGTCCTAGTAACCCTTACTAATTAGATAACCCTAACACGGTCAGGATTTAACCTAATAGTAGCATTAAGATTAAGGATTAACCAGGATACATGCAATACCAAGCTACGAGTCAGTATTTAACATATAATTGATTCTCTACACACCAATTTAGTCATACGAGTCCTAAAAAGACATCTTTGCTACTATGGATTAAGGTTCGCTACGAGGAATCTACAAATCCTAGCAATAATCTCAACTAGTTGCGCGGGCTAAAAGAGATTAATAATATTCGCAAAAGAATCAATACGAATCAATAGGAATAGAACAAGAATAGAAATTTCACAACTTTAACAAACCAAAGCTTCAATCCATAGACGAAACGAAAGAGTTTAGATCTACATAAAAATAAGACAAAACATAATTAGGGTTTTAGGGTTATAGTGTCACAGTCAGTCTTCGTGCACCCCCGCTTATGTCTTCCGTATGAATGTACATATAGTGTGATAAACCTAATCTAACTAATTCTATCTATCCTAATATGAATATATAATATTTTAATATATCTAATTCTATCCATCTAGCTAATCTATAATAACAGCACTTTGCAACTTCCGAACTTCAATTGCACAAGTGACGCATCATGCCCATGTATCGATTCGAGCCGGCCCACTTTTTCTTTCAAATTGCATAATAATCCCATAAGTTGTGATCAACTTCCAAATTCATACGATCTAGCCCATAAATACCTGAAATATATAAAAACACTAGTGTAGACTCCGAAAACCAAATAATTACTAAATAACTATAAAACATGTTTAATATGCATGAAAATGACCTAATATAATATGCAAATATATGACTAAAATAGACTCTATCACGATACTATCAACTGTCCTAGATATATCTTAAAAAATTGTCAGAGGGGTATATATTTCGTAAAGAAAAACTCTATCACAGATCAGGGGTTAAGAAAAGCAACCTTAAAGCCAAAACCTCTCCAATCACGATTAATCTCGGCAAGAGCATTGCCATCAATGTCCTTCAAAGTAAATGTCCAGTACCATAAGCCA
The DNA here is from genome assembly GCA_963922045.1 of Persicaria maculosa. Lineage (NCBI taxonomy): Eukaryota > Viridiplantae > Streptophyta > Magnoliopsida > Caryophyllales > Polygonaceae > Persicaria > Persicaria maculosa. The sequence goes on from OY998267.1 coordinate 50,477,964, forward strand.
GGATTGTCAACTACTGCAAATTGTTTGTTCCTATAAAGCAAGGCATTAAAGCAAAAATAACATTGTTTAGTTTGCTTCAGTTACATCAAAGAAAGAAAACATGTGGCAGAATATTGGGTGTTCACAATAAAGCATGTTGCTAAACACTCGTGTTTGATAACTGAACGCAAATGACATGCCAAACGACAGAAACAGAACGTACCCAACATACAAATCATAGATCCTCCTCCACAGATGCCATCGCCTGTGGACCACACCAACTACCTCCAAATGAACATATTAGGAGAGCTTAAATAGCTTGCTCTTAGAAAATTTCTCGTTTAGCTAGTGTAGCAACAACTTGTCTGTACCAACATCTTTTTTTTAGGTCATCCATCATCTAGACAAAGAATCCTATTTTAATAACTAATAATTCCATCATCTTATGGTTTTTAATTTCGAAATTTCTTGCATGAAGAATCCCTGTTATGCATGCAACTTATCTATTTAGTTTATACATATATACACCAGATCATCCTCTAGAATTAATTTGAATTAATATATATATATATATATATATATATATATATATATATATATATATATATATTCACATGACTAAAGCTGGCATACCTGGCCATTTATTTCTGCATAAATTGAGCTGGTGATAAACCAAAAGGGCCTGCGAGCCTACACATCCAATGAAATGAGTACTACATGTAAAGTTCAAGAGAACTCAAGAAAAACTATGAGACTCACCTGAAATAGCTCATTACCTATGGCATCAGTTATGGAAGCAACAAATGGACGCCTAGAACGAAGCACCTAAAAATTTACAAACAGAATGTATTAATATGATATATTTCAAAGTATGCAAAAGGTTATAAATGAAATACACATAAAAAATAAATACCAAGAAAAAGAGTGAAAAACAAGAATGCCGAGTGATTACGGTAGGGTAAATAAAACCGAAAATGGAAAAGCTTTAAAGGGGTCCTCAATTGCAACATGAGACCAAGTGAAGCAAAAGAGGATGCTGTACGATACAAGTCCTATATGTGCTTCTCAATTAGAAAAGAACTTTTCATCACTTGCTAAACAAAGACAACAAAGAAGATCTATGATGATGCAACTACATAGTAAATTATGGTCCTCACTTCATCTAAACCACCTACAATACATAGGAAGAAAATAAGCCCCATGACCTGGGGGGAGTCAACTTCCATTTCCACAAGTAAAGTCCAGTTCTTATAAGAAATTCCATAAACTACTAGTGCAGTAATTTTAGTTACAATCTCTAGTTTATAACCAAATAAGTCTTGTTTGGTGCTTCCAGTTCCAGTTTTCAGGCACAAATAGACATCCCAAATCACGTGAATACTTCTATTGAAAAGGCAAAGACTGGAGAACGTATTTGCTTGGAGTTAAATATTTTTTTTTAAATAAAGGTCTTGCTGACTTTCAATTTATAGGAAAGCACACAACGCAAGTGAAGAAGAAAGGCAAGTCAAACAAATTGAGGAGGTAATCAGGAGATTAAGAGCCTACAGATAGTACAAGATGTCTAAGAATGACTACTCAAAATTTCACTGTACACAATTTGGAAACCACCTCAACTTTATCAAGAGACTACCTCATTACCTCAACAAAGTGCATAATATGCATTCACGACTAAATCAAATATTAAGGATCAAGAAGGGGAAAAGAAAAACAAAGGATAAAAAACCTACCTGCCTGATGATGGCAATACTCTATTCCTGGATAAAACCTACAGGCTAAAAGAAGGATATAAAAGCATAAGAGTTAGACATTTGTAACACATCAAAGTTGGAAGTAATACCAACTATAAAGCAACATACAGATTGTGGGAAGCACGCATCAACTATCGCATATCTGTTTTCCTGCATTTGGAAAAGGACGACTAATCTTTAGAGAATGGCAATCAAAGCGTGGACATAGGAAGACAAGCAAACAAAAGATAAAAACTATCTGTAGAGATAGTTCAAACTTAGAATGTTACCCAAAAGATATGCAATCTCATAATTTACTACTTTTTACAACCAATCAAAAGCTTAATCACTATAAGTAGCATAGTTGTTTCTTCAAGCATTCTCTAATAAATCCTTTGTTGAGAAACTTTTCGATTTGACGAAAAACAAAGGTAATCTCAACTCAATCAATTCATCTAAAGAGACTAACCATTATTTCAAAAATATAAAGAGTTTAAAGATGAATGATCTAGTAATAAAATGACCTGCTCAAATCCAACCATAAGATTCGCCCATTCCACCTCCCTTGTGATCACAAGATTCGATCTAGCAAGAAGTGGTGCAATCATAACCTGCAAAAACACACTCAGCTTGCAAAGTATCTTGAAAATACTCACTAGAAAACGTTAACAAATAAATAAAACAATGACACCATCCACAAATGGCTTTGCCTACCTCATCGGGAGAGGTTGGAGCCAAGTAACCAACAGTAGATTGACTAATTGGCGGCTGCTTGAACACCTTCCTCTTTTCTTGAGATCCACTGCACATGTTTCTCCTACTGTTAACACTTCTCCTCTTCTTCTCTATCTCCTTCTCCATTTTCTTATCAGCAACGAAAAGCTTTGCAAGAAAATCCCTACTGAGATAATAATCACCTCTGGAATTCCCACAATATGGACGAAATCCAGACATCACCTCAGGCCCCCGCTCCCCCAATTTCGACGAGCAGCTCCTTAGGCCAGTTAAAATGAAATTAGGGCCATTTTCAACCTCTCTACAGTTCTGCAAGCGACCAACCCTAGCAATGGCCGTCTGTAAACCCTTAATCCACCTCATTATCTACAACTTAATCCAATCTCATATACTGTAGCCTGCAAACAGCGGGAGTCAAAGGCGATGTTTAATCGGAGAGGTAAAAAGAAAATGGATATTTGAGCATAAATTCGCCCTGAATCATATGGCGATACACAATTCAAATTAACGGTCGATAAATCAGTTCAAATTCAAACTATCAAAACCCTAGTTCATAGCAAAGCCGATTATAGATAGAAAAGCAAAGAGAAAAAAATGGATCAGTAGAGATTGAAGCATGGAGAATGGACGATTTAGGTTGGGCTCAAACCTTGGGTATTGATCGAGCGTAGATTAGGGTATTAGATGCTAGGCAACGGACCAAGCAATCTACCACCACCCTGGAAATCTCAGAGCTGTCGACATTGAATCCCAAAAGGACAGGAATTATGAAAAATGGAGAATTCAGAAATTTTCAATTGCAGAAGTTTTCAAATACAAGACTAACACTAAACGGGGTAGCAAAAGTGACCCGGCAAGCAACAAATTAAATATGAATAAACCGGGTTCAATTGAAAATAACTAAACCGGGTTCAATGTAAAATAATTCGAACCGGGTGGCGATGGTCGACTGCAAGAAGAAGGGTGGGCTTGACTGTGGTCGACTGCAACAAGGAGGGAGGGCAGAGTGATGGCGATGACTGGACAAATTTGCAGATCTAGATGAAGGAGGGCGATGGTTAGGGCCGGCCAATGGATTTCAGAGGCCCTGTGCAAAACCTTGAACGAGATGGTATTCAACGAAAATTTTAGATGAAATTTACCTAATACTGACATAAGAAAATAGCACACCTGGTATAATTTCAAACATAAAACACAAAACAAAAAATTGAACAACACAATTTACAATCATTACAAGACAAAACAAAAAATTGAACAACACAATTTACAATCATCACAAGACAAAACAGAGTTAAAAGAGGAATGACAAAACCGAGTATAATTATTGATTTGAATCACTTGCCCAATTACCCCAACTATGACACCAAATCTAGTTGAACAACAACTCTAAAACAACTACAACATCAACAATGGAGTTTGAATCAAATCCATGAAATTATAGAAGAACATTACCCAACATATTATAAAATTGTAGAAGATAGAGTAGGATGATTATCGAACAGAAGGTCGAAGCTAAACATTCGAAAGCACCTCTGCACGCACTCACACAGCTAGTTACGGAATCAACAATTAGACAACAAAATGAATAGCTAGCCAACAGAATGAACAACTTAAACGGTAAACCATCCCAAATAGGCAAATCTGCAACCGAAGCAGTCGAAAATAGAAACCGAAATCAACTATTAGCCAACATAGTGAACAAGATAGAGTAGAAATTCAAAGATAGATTAGGGATGATTACCAAAGAGGAAGGCCGAAGTCAGACGGGAACCGAAGGTTGAAGCCGAAGCCAGAGATGACAAAAACGAAGACGCCGATAGAAGTAACTGATTTGAACGGTTGAATCGAAGCCGAAGTCGGAGAGGAATGCTGAAGCTACTTCCTTGAACTCAATTTTTGAATCTGAAGGCCAGACAGAAGAACAATCAACCCATATAAATTGAGAATTGGGAAGAGGTGAGGAGAGGAAAAGCAATTTAATCTTTGAGATTTGAGATTCGAGATTCAAGAACTTGGGAAGTGGAGAGGAGATGGAAAGTTAGAGACGGTATTAATAGCGTGTATCGATGTATGCGAAAGCCGAAAGGAAGATGAACAGGCGAGCGGGGAAGAAGAACTAGCGTGTGGCAGGCAGTAGGTGTCTAGCCGGTCTAGGTCTGAATATTTTTTTTAATATTAATGCTAAGTATAATGTGCCACAGATGAGACCCAACAAAAAGGGAGGCCATGTGCAAGTGCGCACTTTGCACTTGCTCAGGACCGACCCTGGCGAGGGTTGTATTTGTGGAAGTGGTTGATTATCGGTAATCATTTCGATTATCAATTTTCAGCCTACTAAACACTAAAATTGGAGTCTTTCTTTTCGATTACCGATTTTTTATTAGCAGTAATCCATACAAAAATAAACCCTTGGTTGGAATGGAAGAAATCAAAATTGACATCAAAGACATGTGATTTGATGATGGTCTATCACTCTATTGAGAAAACTATAGAAAAATGCAATTGGAAATTTCAAATAGATATACCTCAATTTTGGTAAAATTAGATTTTTTTTAGAGAAAATTTGTTAAAATATACCTTTTTAAGATTCTAATTAGGTAATTAACCCTTCTTAAAAAAAAATTTAGCCGCTCTAACACCCCTTAAAAGTTTATTAGCCGCTCTAGACCCTTATCATCTCCTCTCTCTGTCTCTTCCACGGTTCTTCAATGGGTGCTCCTCCTCGCAGATTCAAGCAGACCTCGATCTCCATTGATTCTCCCCACTCGTAGGCACTCTGGCTGTCGTTCGTTCTCCCATGTCCTCGTCGGTACCATGGCATCCCGGCCACTAGTGAGGGGTGAGCGAGAGAGATGGCGGATCAAATGGAACCCCTCGATTTCGATTTCTCTCTTAGGTTTCTTACTCTTTGTCTTCTGTCTTTCTTCCTTTGTAGCTAATCGGCTAGTTTTGAACCGATTGTGTCCTATATGGTACAATCCTTGAACGGAGAATTAGGGATTAATGAACAATCCTTGAACGTAAGGGCTAGACAGTCGGTAATTGTAACAATCGGTTCAAGGATTGCGAACTTGACAATGATTTGTTCATTAATTAGGGCTAAATGAAAAATCCTTGAACGGAGAATTAGGAATTGCTGTTAGAAGAGACATGTAAATTGGAATATAGATCATTAGGAACTGCTGTCAAAATTAGGAATTGCCATCAGTTTCATCTGTTTCCTCTTCTTGTGTTTTATTTTCAGATCCGTAGTCATGCACAGAAGTACTTTCTCAAGGTTCAAAAGAATGGTTCCAATGAACGAGTACCACCTCCTTGTCCAAAGAGAAAAGCATCTCACCCATACCCACACAAGGCTGCCAAGATTGGTATATCTTCCCACTTCTCTGTTGCTTCTTTTCCCCCCCTAGCAAAACTTATTGAAAGAATTTCATACATGGGCACTCAAACTTGATTTTTTATTTTCTGCAGCTGCTACTGCTTTTCAGTCTGTGGGAACATATCCGGCTGCATCTACTGTCTACGAGCCTGGGTATGCATATGGCTCTGAGTCATTTAATAAGCGGTGACAAAGTGCTTGGATTATCACTGCTTTCTGGGATATCCTTGCATTTGCTAGTTGTCCTTGGTACAATTTGCTCTCTTTGAGCTCCATCTCAGAGTTATCAAAGGTATACATTTTGGCTTTATATACTTTAATAAAAGATTTAGTCTCATATGATACTTTAATAAAGGTATCATCATTTTCTTTGCATTCAATTCTGTTCATATTTTTTATGTGCAAAGGGATAGTAATTATGGCTGACTGGTCAAGATGCTCCAAATGACAGATATTAGGAAACCATCATTTACTTTTTATGTGCAAGAAAAGGGATAGTAATCTCAGAGGGCTTTTTTTAGATGCATCCAAGCTATTGGGAAACCATTATTCACTACTCGGTTGATTTTTCTAGTCGTCTCTCCACTTTTTATATTCGCTTCATAAGCGCTTGCTTGATGTAAAACACTTGAGTGCTTTTGCGAAATCTTTTTGGTCAGAGAACATTTTCTCCAGTCATCTTTTACATTCCCTTCGTTGTGCAATTCTAAATAGCTTCATATGTTTCCCTGTGATCAGTTATTTTCTGAACTTAATTCCTTCCGTAAGTTTTATCAAGTCTGCTAGTTTGATTGGGCACAATAACAGTCAGGAAATACGGACATCGCAAATGCAGGACATAATTGCCAAATTTCAGGACGGTCGTGTAAATTCCTTAGAAGGATTAATTTGTATTTTGCATGTGACAAAGGATTATCGGTTTCATTAAGCCTGCATGTTTGTGTACAGGTGACTGTGCTAGTTTCCACCAGTGTTGTTGAGGAAGGACTTGTTATTCGACAATGTAATGTTGTCATTTGTTTTGATCTTGCTAAAACTGTTTTGGCTTATATTCAATCAAGGGGTTGTGCTAGAAAGCCTGGGTCAGATTATATCCTGATAGTAGAGAGGTATTGATCTGTTAGCAGTCCTTAAATTTCAGTTAGAGCATAGTTAAACAACACCTGTTTCGTCCCCTCTTTATAAATAGAGAAAAGGGAATCATTATTACTTTATTTTATGCATTAGGGGGAACCTGTTCCATGAAACATTCTTAAGGAATGCAAGGAATAGTGAGGAATTTTACATACTCTTGTAGGCTCCACCTTCCCTGTAATGCATCGTTTGAAAATCTTGAAGGTCTAGTTTATCTATCATTTTTTATTTAGATATAATATTATATGTAGGGATGGTGTTTTGAGTATGTAAAATTCATTATACATTTTTGATGAATTTGTTTATGTAATTGCAAATTCATAACATGTTTTTAACTCCGCTTGTGTTTTAGTACACAACCGGTCCCAAGCCCGGAAAAAAAGGAGGAGGGAAGACATGTTATGTGATATTTCATGTTATTATATTCTTAAATGTCATCACAAATGTGTCACCAATGAAGCTTAATCAAATTTTATGTTCATATGTTATTAATTGCATAAAAATGTTATCAATTGTATAACTAAAATGTCATCAACCTACAATGTCATCACAAATGATTGAGATCAATGAAGTGTAATTACAAATGTCATCGATGAATAAAAATCATCATTAAAAGAAGTCATCAATGAAGTTTAATCACATTTTATGCCCTTGTGACACCAATTGTATAAAATGTAATAAAAATGTCACCACAAATGATTGCATCAATGAAGAATAATCACAAATGTGTCATCAGTGAATAAAAGTATAATCAATGAAAATATATTGATATACAATTGATTAATTAAAAAAGTGGCATCAAACGATTTGATTAAAAAAGTGACATCAAATAATTAAATTAGAAAAATGGCATCAAAACACAACTTTGAAAAAGTTGCATCACATTAAAGAAAAAAATGTCATCAAAACACTACTTTGAAAAAATATGGCATCACGATAAAAAAATATCATCAAAAAATTGACATAAAAAAGTGTCATCAGTAGTCAACAGTAAAAAAAATGGCATCAATGGTCAACGTGACATCACAGTAAACAAAAAATGTCAGCAAGGTTTGAAAAAGTGGCATTTTAAAAGTGTCATCAAACCATTTCATTAGAAAAGTGGCATCAAAGCGAAAATAAAATGTAATAAAAAATGGCATCGAATAATTACATTAGAACAATGACATCAAAACACTACTTTAAAAAGTGGCATCACATTAAAGGGAAAAAATGCCATTAAAAATTTGGCATCAAAATACTACTTTGAAAAATGACATTAAAACATTTCAGGAAAAAAATGGCATAACGATAAAAAGGACAACAGAAAAATGGCATAAAAAAAGTGGCATCAGTTGCAAAAAAAAAGAAAAAAAAAGAAAGAGTTGGTCAACGGTCAATGTTGACCGGTCAACGGTCAACTGTTGACCGATTGACGGTCAAACAGAACCGTTGACCCTTAACACTCCATTTGGGGAGGGTGTTGCCTTACCTAATTAAATTAGTTTGGGTGCTAATCACCTAATTAAAGGTTCAAAATAGGCTAGTTAGCAAAATCACCCTTTTTTTATACACTAGGCTAGCTCAAAGAGGGGCCTCGATTCCATGCACTTGTGTCCTCTGTAATGATGCCATAGAGGATGACACTCATTTATTCTATGAATGCCACAAACACCTCCTATCCGAAACCCTTCCCCTACTGTTAGGTAGTCTATTGACAACGTGATTCTCCTTAGTAGGAATTTCAAGCCATAATTACTCACATTCATAATTGCATCAATTCAGCTGAGTCTGTTAGCTACTAGGTGGTGGTATATTTGGTGGATTAGGAACCACACTTCTTTTGCCAACACCTAGATTTCGAGCCGCTCTGATGTCATGATTACAGTAGATAGACTAAGAGAGAATTGGGCACAAACAAAGCATTTCAACAAAGATTTGGACTCACACTCACTTACTAGCCCCCCTCCTACTATGGCCAGGTGGAATAAATCGAAAGATTGCAAATGGAGGCGTCCTCCGGACAGATTCCTCAAACTGAACTTTGATGGCTCCACGCATTCTGATGGTGCAAGTTCATGCAACTTCATCATTAGAAATTGCCATGGCGATCCCATCCACATCGATGGTCGCAAAATAGGAAAACAGTCTCCTCTCGTGGCCGAAGCTCTGGGTCTATGGGACGGTGTAAAGAAGCTTCTTGAAGTAACAAATGCTAATGTCCAGATTGAAGGGGACTCGTTAATAATTATTGGGAACCTTCTTGGGCTTTCTACTTGTCACAGGGAAGTAAAGCTAATCCTGGCAGACGTCAAACTATTACTCCATCAATGTCATAATGTTTCCTTCTCGCATGTTCCCCATAGTGGCAACTCAGTGGCGGACAAGGTTGCACACTTGTGCCATTGCATCTCGGGGATCGAGATCCCGTTCGACCCAGGCCTCCGCGACTTCATCTTAAAAGATGCTATCGGATAGGTCTTACCACCAGAATTCTTGCCTAATAAAAAAATGTGCTTATTTGCATAAGAACAAAAATCAGCTTATATCAAGCAACTGACCCGGAAACAAAGGACTTGCAATTGACCAGAAAACAAAGTGAAAGGAAATAAATTTGATTCGGATACAAATCTGAATGATCGGACACAAAATTGAACAAATGTAATGGACTTCTACTCTGTATTCTTCTTGAATTAGTTCAAGGGAGTGTGAAAAGAAAAAACACATAAATAAATTTTGGTAGAGTAAACTTGTGTTCCAAGTTTTTCATCGTAAATGAAAAAATTAACGGATTTTTCGCGAGGTAACCCTGTGGTTTGACGTAATTCGGGTGGTAAACAAGAGTTTCTGATATTTCGCCTGGTAACCCTAGGCTTTCGAAAAAATTTGTCTCGTGCCCAGAACTTTTGTTTTGGCAAAAAATCAACATTTTTAAGTTATCGGTGGGTAAATAATGTAATATTAACAAAATTTGTGGAGTCTTTTCCTAAATACGAACCCATCCCCTTTCTATGTGGATAACCATGTTCGAGTAGCAGTACCATAGGGAGAACACGAGTAGCAGAGGGAGAACACAAGTAGCCTTACTGCGATTTGTCTCCGTCGGTTGAGAGTTCGAAAAATCTGAAAAGGTACGACCGAAATTTCAATGTTAAAATATATCAATGTTGTTCATATTGATTGGAATGTGTGATCTAGGGTGCGAAATTGAACCCAAATCATGGTTGGAAACTTGGAATTTTGAATTAAGAATTTTAGGGTTTTTGGGTTCGAAAAGTTGGGGCTTTTTTGGTTGTTATTTGTAGGGATCTATAAAATGTTTGTTTGAGTATTTGGAAGCTATGACCAGGTGTTTTTTCAGGGAAAGGTTTGGACCTTGTGGAGTTAGAACATGTTGGATTTTAGGTGATTTTGGTGAATCATAGTAACTGGATATTGGGGAGATTTAAGGTCTAGGAAAGTTCAACTGGAACCAAATCGTTGTTTGGATTGGGATACGAGCTAGGCTCGATTTTTGCTGGTCTTCATAACTGATTTTTGTTTTATGTATGTTTGCGAGGCTTAGACACACGGGATAATGTTGCTTCCCAAACGTTGGGTTCGTAGTCACTAGTTTCATGATATGATTTGAATTTAGTTGTTGCTGTTGTCAACCTTCGATAGATTATGCATTGTTAGCATTATTATTGCCTCTATAGTGTTGTGTCAAAAGTGAAGCAAAACATTTGATCTTATTCTCTTTTTTTTTCCACTTCTATAAATGCCATTGGTTTTCCTATGTCAGCTTTAGTTTTAATTTCTCCTGTTTTTTTTCTCATGCCTTCTCATCTTTTTATTTAGGATTGACATCTAATATGGCCTGCTTAAATTTCAAGGTTATCTTGAGTACCATAGTCATATCTAACCTTTGTGTTCTTAACAGGGCATACATTTCAGCTGCAAGAAAACTTTCCCCTACTGTTCTAGAGAGCTAGAGGAGTATATTGCCAGCGCATACTCCAGCATAAGGCAAGAAGAAGCTAGATCAGATACACCACATTGTTATATAACTGTTAGAATGCTCCTTAGTATCCTCCGAATATCAGCTGTAAGTCATACAATTCACCCTTTCATTCTTCATGTGATTTGTCGTGAAGTTGTGTTATGTATCATTGATGTGGAAGTAGGGGATTGGAAATTAAGAATGATCTAATAGGTGATTACCTCATGTCAGAACTATCCACAACAACAGAAAATTCTCATTCCATAAATCTATATACTTCTGTACTAAATTAGTTGAGCAGTGTAAAACATTGGTTCTATTATACAGTATATAGTAAGAGTAAAACTGCGTTCGCATGCACTGGCAAGTATAATAGTTTACCTATGGCGAATTCAAACTAGCTATAGTGTTGTCAAAGAGGAAATTTTCTTTTGCTTAACATTGATCCAAATTTTGGTATTTTCCAAGTATGTAGCCTATTAGCTCAATCGGCAGAGCGATGTGTGTTGCACACAAAGATGTGGGTTCGACTCCCATATAGGCTAATATCTTATTTAAAACTATCTGATCTAAAAAGACATTTACTCTCAAATAGTCATTCAATCTCAATTAGTGTTTAACACAGCATGGTGATCTTCCCAGACTGGATGGTAAATCGGATTTTTAATAGAACATATTAGCCTATGTGTGAGTCGAACCCACATTAATGTGCACAGACATATCGCTCTACCATTGAGCTAATAGGCTACTTATAAAATGAATATAAACATAGGCTACATAGCCTAGAGGGGTCGCTTTATTTGAAGGCAACAACAAGATGCTTCAACTTAAGCTGGATTTCTAACCAAAAGAATGCAAAGAATGTCAGTGAACATTTACAACCAAGTGAAGTAATTGAGGACAACATGAATAAAAGAGTTTATGCAAATGGAATCTTACCAGAGACTTGATCTTAGCCAGAAAATGTAAAATAATACTGTATCATTTTCTTACAGATTTGTTTCCTGCCTTATGTATATCCAAAATCTGACAATTGGATCAATCAAATCATAGTATACAAAGAAGATGATGCAGCAAAAGAAATACTCATAATTAATCCCTTCTTTCTTCAGATGTATGAGAATCAAAATAAAGAAAAAAATATGAACAACACTGCATCCAAAAATTACATGATCTCAAGAGGACAGTAACACAGAACTAGGCTGACAAAAATCCAACTTAGACGGGATCCCCTAAACAATTAAAAAAGGATTCAACAAAATACAAGCTCTATGGCTATACTGTATCCGTTAGGAATATCTAACCTACAACATACATATCATTCTTGGACTCAATATAGTGTAGAGCTAAATACACTAGAAGCGTCTTAGTTGCTTCCTCAAATTGTTAGGGATGATAGACACACAATCTACAGAGTCCCCCTTTGGAGTGAGTGCAATCTATTTGCTTTGCAGAGAATCTGATTTCAGTGACAAGGTTGGAGTTGGAAACAACAAATTCTCCAACCTTATAATCTATCCAAAACCCTCGCATGTGGTTGCCATTCATATCATCCTGTTTAGTCCCATCCAAACAACATTCTGATTTCAGTTGGCAACATTGAACTTTATAGTGTGTAGGTGATGACATTCATTGTTAACTAAGCCAAGACAAAGCGATTCATTAATTTGGTTACAATTTCTATACCCTAAAGTTTTAGAAAAACCTCCCAAATCAGTAACCCCATAAAACCCCCCAAATTTTCGAAACCCAAAACCCTAAATTTTCTTCGACCCAAAATTGAAAAAATCACCTGTGTTCGAATTTGTTTTTGCCTCTACTTCCCGCCGGTCAATGCCTTCACCTATGCGCATCCGCGCCGCCCAGGGTAGCCACCGCCCCCGTCTCCGCCGGCAGTAGCCTCTTCTTCTTCACCTCTGGTTCGTCATTCTAGCTTTGCAAATCGCCCATCGCTTCTCTAGAAGTATGATATTATGATGTATTCTTAAAGAAAAACATACAATTTTCCAATATTACACATTATATCCCTTTAAAAGTTGAAACTCACACTTTCCAATCAAAACTAAAGTTTTGGGTGCAAGACAAAAAAATTCGAAACGTCAAGGTTACCAGGCGAAAAAGTTAAAACTATTGTTTACCACCCGAATTACGCCAAACCACAGGGTTACCTCACGAAAAATCTGAAAAATTAATTCATGGCGTATAAGGCTGAACTAATGAACCATAAAATGATGACCTCGTGGCTTGTGTTCAAAGCTTCATTTAATTTGTATGCTTACGGGCCAAGCATCATCTATTTTGAAACAATGACCTTCTTGGTTGTGTTAAAAGCGTCGACATGTGCTTGCAACTCAAGTAATTCATTTAGCTTTTTTTTATTAGGTAAAAATTCGAGCTCAGACAAGCTTGAAACTCGAGATGCCGACGAATCGGCAAACAGACTAACCGTCAACATACAACATACAAACACACAAAATAACACAGATGAGAGAAACAACTCTAAAAACCCATATAAGCCGTCAGCTAGTGGAGGAGTCAAGGGGGATCCAAGGCGAGACATGAATATCGAGAACACGGAAGAGTGCAACGACTCACACGGCGTCTCGACACCGAAAAGGTGGAGAACAGTAACCCACCACCAGAAAAGACGAAACCTGGGGAAGTGTGGACCACCGACGTTGCCCCCATCTAGATGAGGGACCTTCGAAGACCATGAACACTGTTCGCTCTTAAAGCGGGAGGTAGATTCAAATATTTAAATATAATTCACAACTAGGCTAACTCCCTGTCCTCAAACAAATAATACAAGAATCCCTCCCACTGTAGTAGTAGGGTAATTTAGGATCGAATCCACGAGGAGGTATGTCAGCGCTTCCCTTGTTGCACTCACGATCAAGCTTTCGACCTCAGAAGACACTCGATATCGACGTGTCTGGTCGATATCGACCTCAGTTCTGGTCGATTTCTAGTAGAGTTCCTGCAGAAGACAAAAGCAGCAAAGTCGACTTCAAGACAGACCTCGATATCGACGTTAGACCTCGATATCGACCTTTACAGTCGATTTCGATGTTTGTCACAGAAACTGTAATTCGTAACCAATTGTCGGAAAAGTGTCCGAAAAATGTAGAATGGTTAAGATGGATGATCATAAACAAAACTAAAACTTTTTATATGAACTCAATTAATTAAAAAGCTTCCAAAGTCAGGGTTTCATGCCACAACGATAACAATGCAAGTTTTATGCTAAAGTTATGAAATTTAATGCCTTTCCGTCAAATCACTTTTGTTATTAACACTTAGGTGATTAGAGGCTCTCGCATAGTTCCTAAGAGTTACTATCCAATTCATGAGTAATCCAAGTTCACAATATGAGTGGCTTTCACTTCAATAATGCAAATAATGAATCTCCGTAACTTTCGCAAATGATCATGCATAGGATAGAAGACGGAATCGCATAAAAGTCATACCTTTGATGCACTTACCCTACATTGCTATCGTCGGGGCTCACCCCGACCCTAGAAGTGGGTTGACTACTCGCTTCTCATCATGCAACTCATCATCATCATTGAAAGAAAACTACCTTGAATTAAACTATGAAAGAAAGTACAACCGAACAAGCCAAATCTCCGCTCTCGCTTCCACCAACTCAATTCGGCCTCCTCTCTCTCTCTCTCTACAAATCCTCTCTATTGAAAACTGAATTCTCTGCGTGTGTGGATGTAACTGAATGTCTAAACTCAGCCCTAATGGCCTCTAGATATAGATATCGAACTTGTTAAATATGCAAGTAAGCCTTTCCCCCACCCCATACTTAAAACCTACAGTGTCCTCACCATATTAGAATTAGGGTTAAGAAGAAAACTTACTAAACCGCCACAAATTTCAAGAGTCGAAGAAGACAGCAGGTATGGTCGATATCGACCTTTAACATCGATATCGATGTTCCTCATCGTTTTCTGGCTCAGGCTTCAGGGTGATCCGGCCTCGACCACAAGCCCATCTGAATCGACCAAAAGGTCGATGTCGATCTTTAACATCGATTTCTATGTCGTTTCTATGTGCTTTTCTCTTTTCTGCAATTTGTTAAAAACCAAAACAAAACCAAACATGCAAAATAATAAATTGTCTCTTACCAAAGTAAAAGTTGTCTAAAACCAAGACTAAGTCTTTGTTACATGCTCTAGACTTTTAAGTCGCTAGGTCGACTTCTTCCTTTGCGCTTCTCAAGGCGGCATCTGCAGAGCCCATGTGGCTTGGGCCTCAAATATTACTCCTTTCTTGTCACGCAGCTGCATTCCGCTGGGATGGATCTGATTCACCGTGAAGGGTCCCAAATTCTTGTCTTTGAATCTTATAGGAAACCAATGGTCCTTGGATTTGGCGACATAGACTTTGTCTCCTATCTCATATTGGCTTGAATCATCATCGGATACCCTACATAAGCGCACATGCCAAGGCACACCTCTTCCAAATAATGATAGATCTTTAATTGTAATGGAACAGGAGGAATCCGTACCTTGACTTACCTTCTTATCTGTCTGTAGATTAGGTCGATGTCGATGTTCAGTCCTCGATATCGAGGTCTGTTGTACTCCTGGAGGATCAGTCGATTTGGAGAGTTTTTGCTTGATATGATCAGGTCGATTTCGACCCTCAGAGATCGATATCGAGGTCTTAGTTCCTCCCTCCTTATCTTCAATGGTGGTCAATTTTGTCACTAGGGCATGGTCGATATCGACCTTGGACATCGATTTCGATGTTTCTTTTCCTCCTCCGTCGACCCCATACTTATGACCTGACACAGAATCTTGAACATTATTAGTCGATATCGACTTACCTGGGTCGATTTCGATGTTCTGTTGGGCCCCTTCATTCAAGATTGCCACAACTTCCTCCACTTGGGCTTCTATGGCCCTCTTTTCAAGCTCTTCCGGTGTCATACTCCTTACCTTGGCTTCTCCACATGCGATGTAGACACCATTGATGGCTTTTATCTCCATTGGCCCTTGATTGTTCACCGTCTTGTTGAAGGCATACTCTCTCACCTCGTCACTAATTGTGAATGAGAGCAATCATTTCTTCATGCTAATGTTGGCATCGACGGTTGCTCAGAATGGCCTACCTAAAATAATGGGACAAGCAGGGTCCTCCGCTATATCAACAACTAAGAAATCAGCAGGGAGAAAGAATTTACCTACTTGTACTGGCACATCCGTCACTATCCCAGTTGGAATCACTACCGTATTGTTTGCCATGTATAGTCTTGCATCCACGGGCTCCAGAGGACCTATCTTTACCTTGTACCATATGGTTAGTGGCATCATGCTAACACTAGCGCCTAAGTCAACTAAAGCATTAAATTTGAATTGACCTAAACCTATAGCGATAGAAAACTTACTTGGGTCCGCCCACTTTTGTGGTAGCTCCAACCTGTTGCACTCCTCTGCGATCTCAGAAAGCGATCGCTTCTTACCCAATATGTCTTTAAGGAACCTTACATAGGATGGCATCTCATGAAGTGCTTTTGTGAATGGTATAGAGACATTGAGTCCTTGAAGCATCTTCACGAACCGTTGGAACTTCTTTTCCGCTGGGTCCTTAATCATCTTTCTAGTTGGGAATGACAACACCTTCTTCTTCCCTATGGCTGTAGTGAAGTAGACATTGACATCAGTAGGGTCGACATCGACTGGAGGAGTCGATTTCTAGGGTGACGCAGCATCAGGGTCGACATCGACTGGAAGGTCGACATCGACGTCACCTTGGTCGATATCGACAAGGAGGGTCGATATCGATGTCTGTTCTAGCTCCTTTTCCTCCGCTTTTTGTTCAGGCATTTGTAATTGACGCCCACTCCTTAGGTTTACTGCCGCAATATGTCCAGTGGTTTTGCCCTTTTGGTCCGGCACAGTGGATCCAGGGAATGATCCTAACGCTTTGGGTATTGCTTCCGCCAATTGACTCATTTGAGTCTCCTTGTTGCGCTTCCAAACGTCGATCTCCCCAAGTCTAGAATTGATGCCCTGCAGCTGAGTATGGATGGAGTTGTTGGCCTTTTTGAACTCAGCATGGTTCCTCCGCATCTCATCAAGAATGATTTGCACGTCATCCTTCCTTGTCTCCCGCTCAGGGTGCCTTGGTGCTCTATATGGTGGGGGATCCCTTTGATAGAACCTTTGGTCGCCCCAATATTGTTGATTACCCCCTCTATAGGAGCCTCTCATCCACTTGACCTCCTCATGTTGTTCCGCCATGGATACTTGCTCAGTATGTGGGCAGGCACTAGTGTTATGCCTTGTTGAGCCACATTCCTGACAAATTTGATTGTTGCTCAGGAACCTGACTTGCTTTTGAAGGCGGCGCATCTGATCGTTGTGGAATTGTTGCCACACATCAGGATCTATCTCCCTTGGAGGCTCATATAGTGGCATAGATGGGGCAGGCCTTACATCATAGGCCGCAGCAGCCCCATAGGTGTTATCAAAGTTCACGAGCCTCTCAATGGTCTCCCAAGCCTCCGTTGGTGTAAGCTCAATGTACCGATAAGAGGTATATGAATTGATCCTCTCCTTATTCGGCGCATCAAGGGCGTTGTAAAATATCTCCTGGATGACATATGGAAGTTGCCTATGCGTCGGGCATGATCTCAGCAAGTCCTTAAACCGCTCCCACGCCTGTGCTAGTGTTTCACCTGGCTTTTGTTTGAAAGCCGTGATCCTTTGCCGCAACATCGCCGTTTTAGAAGGTGGAAAGAACTTAATCAGGAATGCATCCTTCACCTCCGCCCATGTCCTCAGTGAGCATGGAGCCAAACTCTCAAGCCATTGTAATGCCTTCACTGCCAAAGACCATCGAAAAGATTTCAGTCTCACATACTCTAAATTTACTCCATCGGCAACTGTTTCACATAAATCCATAAAAGTAGAGATGTGTTGCAGTGGGCATTCATTAGGTCTTCCTTCAAAAGTATTTCTTTTTATTTCAGAAAGGAAGTTAATTTTAATTTCATAATTGGAGTGAGGAATTAAAATAGAAGATTCAGGAACATGAAGCAGCGGATGCATGTATTGCATCGGCGTCTGTGGATATTGATTGAGCCGCTCTTGGGCTTGTCGGTGTGCATCATCCTCCCTATCAGCACGGGCTCGCTCTGCAGCAATGGCGGCCCTCTCAGCAGCGATTGTAGCATTGTGGTCCTCGATCTCCTTTCTCAACCGCTCTATGGTCTCAGCCTGCGTCTCGTTGCCAGCCATGATGCGAATTGCTTTGTTGCGAAGATGGAAGAAATGTTCAGGCTCGTTGATGGGTTCCAGGATAGGTCCGCGATCAGAGCGTCGCATAAACATGCAAAATAAACTCTAAAAGATCATGAGAAAACTTAGGTGGCGATTGATTGCCTCCCCGGCAACGGCGCCAATTTGTTCGCTTAAACGCGGGAGGTAGATTCAAATATTTAAATATAATTCACAACTAGGCTAACTCCCTGTCCTCAAACAAATAATATAAGAATCCCTCCCAATGTAGTAGTAGGGTAATTCAGGATCGAATCCACGAGGAGGTATGTCAGCGCTTCCCTTGTTGCACTCACGATCAAGCTTTCGACCTCAGAAGACACTCGATATCGACGTGTCTGGTCGATATCAACCTCAGTTCTGGTCGATTTCTAGTAGAGTTCCTGCAGAAGACAAAAGCAGCAAAGTCGACTTCAAGACAGACCTCAATATCGACGTTAGACCTCGATATCGA
This sequence comes from Persicaria maculosa, assembly GCA_963922045.1. NCBI lineage: Eukaryota > Viridiplantae > Streptophyta > Magnoliopsida > Caryophyllales > Polygonaceae > Persicaria > Persicaria maculosa. The sequence continues at coordinate 50,496,628 of OY998267.1, forward strand.
CCTTTACAGTCGATTCTGATGTTTGTCACAGAAACTGTAATTCGTAACCGATTGTCGGAAAAGTGTCCGAAGAATGTAGAATGGTTAAGAAGGATGATCAGAAACAAAACTAAAACTTTTTATATGAATACCATTAATTAAAAAGCTTCCAAAGTCGGGGTTTCATGCCACAACGATAACAATGCAAGTTTTATGCTAAAGTTATGAAATTTAATGCCTTTCCGTCAAATAACTTTCGTTATCAACACTTAGGTGATTAGAGGCTCTCGCATAGTTCCTAATAGTTACTATCCAATTCATGAGTAATCCAAGTTCACAATATGAGTGGCTTTCGCTTCAATAATGCAAATAATGAATCTCCGTAACTTTCGCAAAGGATCATGCATAGGATAGAAGACGGAATCGCATAAAAGTCATACCTTTGATGCACTTACCCTACATTGCTATCGTCGGGCTCACCCCGACCCTCAAAGTGGGTTGACTACTCGCATCTCATCATGTAACTCATCATCATCATTGAAAGAAAACTACCTTCAATTAAACTATGAAAGAAAGTACAACCGAACAAGCCAAATCTCCGCTCTCGCTTCCACCAACTCAATTCGGCCTCCTCTCTCTCTCTACAAATTCTCTCTATTGAAAACTGAATTCTCTGCGTGTGTGGATGTAATTGAATGTCTAAACTCAGCCCTAATGGCTTCTAGATATAGATATCGAACTTTGCTATCCAAAGAATCGAAACTTTATCTTTATTCTCTAAGATAAAACTTAAATAAAGTAAAAACTAAAAATTCTATGGTAAATCAGCTCATATGATAGCTTTGACCTTGAAGATAGGAAATCTCGACTTTTTGATAGACGTGCAAGCTTCGGATAGAATTCTATCAAAATCTGAGTCGGATTCCTCTGTTGGCAACATCGATATCGACCTTTAGACGTCGATATCGACCTCTGTGAAACTCTATCTCGAGCTCTCCTTCTCCTACTCGGATTAGCACTCGACTTCTATCATTTAGCTCGATCTGGCCACTCGATATCGACCTTCAGACGTCGATATCAACCTCTCTGGTGTCGACATGCTCTGTTCTCTTTTCCTTCTCGATTCCTATGTCTCTGCTGCACTCGATGTCGAGGTCTCCAGTCGATTTCGACCTTTTCAGAAGATTTCGAGTTCTTTTTCTGCTCTTCCAAATTTGTCCATTTTTGTCCTGTTTTCTGTGAATTCACATAGAAACTCGTGCATACCCATATATTTGATATTTAAGCGTAAACTACACCAATCCCATGTTTTCCCATTAATCTGCATGCAAATGAATGATAAAATGGACTTATATGTGCATAGAAAATATGTCAATTTGCGCGCACATCAAACACCCCATACATAAGCTTGCTTGTCCCCAAGCAATACTTTTATTGGTCATTCAGGAGAAGAAAGTAAACCCTCAACATTATAGATTCATTTTTCATATGTCCCTACAATCAATTGCCATCCTCGATAAGGTACTTATGTCAACCAAGTCCATGCTTGTGCATAAAAGCAATTTCATACTCATAAAAGGAGGTTTATATGCGAAAACAATCTTAGCGACATAGCATTAATAATCAAGAGGACTTTTTTTTTCAAGCTGGTGAGAAGTAGATTGGTAAAAGGCTAAATGTGGGCTAATATTTGGCCATGTGGTGTTAAATCCGGGGAAATAAACTTTCTTTCCAAAACATTCCACATTCCTTCTTCATAATATCTCACCTTTCACTCATCGCTCAATGCTTTTATTCAATATAATGCTTTTACCTCTCCAACCTTGGTACTGCCTTCTCGCGAGTCGCAAACATGGGTGTCGTGAATGGCCCCGGATATTTAGTACTTCGGACTCCTCACCTTGTGTCCCATCTCGCCGAACTAACATCTCAACGAGCAGGGTCGACCTACCTTTATCTCCTGAGGTGATCGGATTTTTTTTCTCACTCATTAAATTTTCCATAATTCATAAATTTTTTCATTCCTACCAACAACTTCATAAATGTATGCACAACTCCATATAACAACTCCAAAGATGACATCCATTCTCAAACTTGTCCCGGATAGGGTATAAGGTATAAAATGGGCAATATGTATATATGTGGAGCAATAATGATCATGATAAGGCTCATATATGGCTTGTGACTTTTGCAAATATGCATAGGTAAGGCTAGGATATGAACTTGTATATGTAAGCACTTGTATGGAAATTTCATAAAAAGTCCTCCATCATCTTATCATGCATATGTCAAAAGCAACTTCAAAATTTTCATCTCCTTTATTTTCCTTTTTGCACTTCATTGGGACTTCCCTTAACTAGGAAATTTCATGTTATATCTTTAATGAATCTAATTTTGCATCATAGAGCTCTTTTTTTATACTTCCATGACTCTTTCTTTTTTCAAATTTTTGACGGGGGTCATTTTTTTTCCGAAATAAAATATAAACTAAGTATGCATTAAGATAAATATGCAAATCTAAACTAAGTATGAATATGCATAAAACTAAGTACCTAAAGTATGCAATAACTTGTTAAATATGCAAGTAAGCCTTTCCCCCACCCCATACTTAAAACCTACAGTATCCTCACTGTATTAGAATTAGGGTTAAGAAGAAAACTTACTAAACCGTCACAAATTTCAGGAGTCGAAGAAGACAGCAGGATTTAAATAAAGCCTTTTCGGGAATTTTTCTATTGCTACACAAATAATTTTTCTAGACCCTTTCGGGATTTTGATCCAACCCTTTCAGGATTTAAATAAGGCCTTTTCGGGAATTTTATCTGATAAATATATATAAATATATAAATATAAAGCAAATACATATATTTATATATATTTAGAAAAAAACTTTTTATTTTTTTATTTTTGTTTGGGATACTTGGCGTGCAAGAGGAAATTAGATCCTTGCACGCCAAGTAAAAGAGTCCCGTCTACAGGGGCGCAAGCAGGTCTTCGGCAAAGGCAACCAACCAGTGGTGAGGGGCGGGGAAGGACACGCCAGTGCCCCAACCAGCAGTATTTTCAATTAAAATTAATTTATTTTTTTCCCATACCACCCGCCAACACCGTACCCAAAGGGGTAGGAGGGAGAAAAACTTCCTGATGGCAGAGGTCCGAGAACCATCGACCGGACAAGATGAACCAAGGTGGAGACCACCAAACCACAATAGCCCCAAATCAATTTAACAATAGGAAGGAAACCCGACTCGCCCACCCTGGACCAAAGGAACCCAAGATCGAACGGAAAGAGGAGCCAGGAGCCCCAACCGGATCAAGTGAGCAACATAAATCACAACCAAAAGAGAAGGAGGGAGACAAGAGAGAGATCAAAGCGGCGACAAGGCAGCCGGAAAAGCCTCGAATGAGGTCGAGATCCGACACGAACACCGACTCGAGAACCAGTAAAATCAGTCCGCTACACACAGGAAGGTGAGTAGAAGCAGATCGGACCAAAAATCGGCTGTATGAATGAGGGATTTGGCCAACAGAGATTGATTTGGAGAGAGGATCTTCAAAATCCAAAGATAGGTTTCCATTGAGCTTCTCTCTCCTAAGAGAGAGAAGCCCTATTTTTCGCAGAGTGTATGCTATGAAGGTTTCAATTAAGATGCGTTCATTTAGCTTATAATATAAGCTAGTTAAAACATGCAAATCAAAACAAAAAAGGAAACAATAAAATGGAGAGATGGAAAAAAATGGATTAGAAATAAGCTTCTTGTGAACTGATTTACTCACTTCTAACCCTTTGACCCATTTCTTATGATCTTGGTCTAATCAGTCCATTGAACTGATGTCGATCTTTGGTGTGGTTGTGTTTAGTTTCAGATGACGTTGTATTCTCGGGTGCCCTACTGATCCAGATGATCGTGACAATATTCGTGGTTTTTTAAGATCTCTCATCTAGGTGAGGGGAACGTCGTTGATCCACACTTCCCTATGAGAGGTCTAATTCCACTAATGAGTTTCTGCTTTTGTCTCCCTAGCGTTGAGATGTCGCATCAGTTTCTTGACTTACCCATATTCTCGGCATTCGTAGTCTTTCCTTAACCTTCATCGATTTTCACCTTGTTGGTCTTGATTGCTAGTTTAACTTGTATTTGGGTTAGTATTTTTTTTTGTATTTGCTTGACTTTTTGGTTGTAACATGACTGTTTTCCGTCAGCCATTTTTCTTTGACCTCTTGATTTCCCAGATATAATTGTCTGGGATTTCGAATTATTAGCTTGATAAAAAAAGAGAAAATTGAATATAATATATATTCATATTTAACAAAATTGAGTAAAATTCTGTATTACTATACCAATATCTAATGAAATTGGGTGAGATCTTATCTTAAGCATATATTGTTATGATTAAGTGGAGTCGAGTAAAACTTAGTAAAATTTTATATTACATATATATTGCTATATTATATTATTATATTGACTAAAGGAAAAAATTAAATTAGTTAAAAATAGGATGATTAAGGAGAATTTGACAATTATCACAAATGATTTCTCTTTTATTGATATTTTGAAAATAGATTGATTGGTTGAATTCATTCATTGAAATTGAATAAAAAAAAATACAAAAAGGAAGGAATAAGTAAACAATCGATTTGGGTTCGGTTGTATGATCCCAACAAAATCGAGTACTAGCTATATATTATATCATAGCAATTAATAATAATATGAATTGGAAATATTAAAATTATTTTGGCATGTTAAAAGACAAAAGGCAAAGAACTTACCACTATTACTAATTTTCTGTTGGAGTATGGGGTTGGAACAACATATTAGTTTGATGGGCTACTCATCTCATTACCGATTGATTTTGAGATGAAACTCGTTGAGTTTGCACTTATCCAAGTATCAAATAGATGAGACAATCCTTGTTTGCACTTGCGGGGTGTATTGAAATTTGAAAGGACAATTATTATCCCACATCGAAAGCTTGAACAAATCAAGTCTAGTATATAAGTTGGTAGACTACTCCTCCTATTGACAATTGATTTTAGAATAGGATGGAACCTCACCGTGCCGATATGCTTCCTGGTCATTGGTTTGCATCGGACTTTAATATTCTGATGGATCAACCTTCTCGAAAGCCCTAATTAAACTAATTTCTTCCCTTTTGACATCTGTTGTAGAAACACCGAAGTCCCAAACAAACTTCAATATTCTCATAATTTCTTCCCATTTGATGTCTCTTGTAAAAGTAAAAGGAATAGGATTATACTCGTTCTTCGTTAGTCACAGTTAAAATTTCTCTCCTTAATAGGGAATCTCGAAAAAAGAAAGAAAATAAATTGAAGAAATTGGAAACAAGAAAGAAAATAAATTGAAGAAATTGGAGTTGAATTGGATAGAAATTGAAATTTAGGTTAAAACGTACTTGAAACCATTCCTCCATGGAAGTCGTTGTTTGTTACAGTTGCATATGTGTGCGTGAATATGGTGAATGAAGATGTACTCTATTATGTGTATATATACTCGCTAATCAGAACTGATCAAAGTTGTTGCTTGAGAGAGAGAGATGAGGGGGTTGGGTACTGAGATTGAGAATTCAAAGTGTTAAGTGAAAAATCAACTAGGCTCGGATTTTGGAGGGATGAAGCACATCAATCAGTCCAGCCGGGCCAGGCCGAGTTCGGATTTTGGTCGGGTCATGTTGGATTTCGGAGGCGAGATCCTTTACAATCTTAGGGACACCCTTGTGTGTTACACATAATTTCCATGGAAGTCGTTGTTTGTTGTAGTTGGATATGAGTGCGCGAATAAGGTGAATCAAGATGTACTCCATTATGTGTATATATACCCACTAATCAGAACAAATCAAAGTTGTTTCTTGAAAGAAAGGAGGGAGTTGGGTACTGAGATTGAGAATTCAAAGTGTTAAGTGAAAAATCAACTAGACTAGGACTTTGGAGGGATGAAGCACATCAATCAGTCGGGCCAGGCTGGGCCAAGTTCAGATTTTGGTTAGGTCATGTTGGATTTCGGAGACGAGATCCTTTAAAATCTTAGGTACACCCTTGTGTGTTACACATAATTATATATATATTATAAAAATATACTCCGTAATAAATAACTTTCAAAAATTATATTTATATTGTAAACATTGTTAGTATACGTTTATGAAAAAAATTGCAAAAGAATTATGTTGTACATTTTTATATAAATGAAAGATTGATTATTTTGCAATATGAAGTCTATAAAAAATTATTAAAATTGTATTTTCATCAAGTTTTTTTATAACTCTATTATAACAATTGTTTAAAGTATAAATATATATTTTTTTAAAAAATAATTGTAAATTTAGTATATATAATTATGTGTAACATGTAACACATAAGGGTGTATATAAGGTTGTAGATGATCCCATCCATGGATTTCGTGTATTTTTATTCATTATTTCAAGGTTGTAGATGATCCCATCCATGGAATTCGTGTATTTTTTATTCATTATTTCAAGGTTCAGTTGCTTCAGCTTGTTGTAAAAAAAATCGGTTAGTTTTTAATGTTTTTGGATTTTGATTATCTTTAATTCTAAAATTTTCTTAACTTATTTGCTAGAGGGAAAATATATTATCCATGGGTTATGCAAAATATTTATGATAAATACTACCTCTGATTGTAAATACATGTCTTTTTTACTTTCTTGGCACGCTTTTTTTTATTAATAATAAGTTTGTAATTATTAAAAAAATTAATATTTTATATAGTTTTTAACTTCTAAAAAATATTTTTTTGGTCAATTAACTCCTAAAAATTGCTTTTTGGTCAATTAACTCCTAAAAAAATGTATCAAAAAGTCAAAGAACATGTATTTTCGAATAGAGGGAATATATGAAATTTTCATGAGACAAGGTATATATAGGAGTTATTAGGCACGACCAAGCAATCAAAATCATCTACCAATCTCTTACCAAGATGATGAAGGATAACTCTCTCTCTTTCTCCATTGGCTTTTCAATGGCGTCTTTCTAATCCTCTCAAAATTTGGCGGTACTCGATCGCCTCTTGAAAACTCCTCCGATTCATCCTCGATCAATGGATTTGAATTAAACTGTCATTGGTGGAACCCTATATATATAGAAGCTCTAACTAGCTAGATCGAGTAGAAAGAATGTTGTTCGAGGATCATGATCGTCAACAATGTTGGAGGTAATGCTTTTAATGGGGTTTTTCAACATGACTTTTGAACTTATTTGTCTCACATTTATTTCAAAAGGTATTTGAAGATGTGTTCATAAAGAGGAGTTGTTTTAAAGACCGGAATTTTGAATAAGTATTTAATTGCCAAAATTTGAAAGTTTCGAAAAATGCATCCCCGAGTGGATTTCTAAAAATGGAAAGTCTTTGAAAATAATCCCGACATGTTTTTTAAAAGATAGATTTTCGAGATAAATCCCGCTATATTATTTGAATTTAAAGCATAGAGTCTTGTGAGTCGTTCGAAATGGATTTGAAACTCGAGTCAGAATTTCGGGATAGGTAGTCGGACTTAGGGTCGGATGAGCGGAATCTCTCTCTCCTTGGGCCGGCTCCCTCTCTCATCTCCTCTCTTCCACTCATTCTCTCTCCTCTTCCACTACCCATTATTATTTTGTCTTTACCCTCATAAAACCCTAAGGAGCCCCTATAAATGGTAAGCTCAAATCCCTAAAATTCTCAGAATAATCAACATCAAAATCCGAGCCACCAACATCTCTCTCTCTCACCTCATCATCTTGTCACAAAATCAAAACCCAAAATCAAAGTTCTCACCTTTTGCTCCCTTCAATCCATCCTCCCCACTCTCAATTCTCCATTTCTTGTTTCTCACCCACAAAACACCCAAAAAAACCTCCCAGAAGACCCCCTCTTAAAGAAATAACCTAAAAATCGGAATCGAAAAGCGTTTTCCACACAAACACCCCCTTCTGTCCACCTTTCTGCCACGAGACCCATTTTCGGCAGTGCCCAGATTTGCGTCATTGTTTCGGTAAATCGACTCATTCTCCCTCATCTTAACTCCTTTCTCTTCTCCGTTTGTTCTCGCTTGATCCTCACTCTTTTCTCTACCTTCCAAGGTCAGGAAACGTCAGATCTAACACCTTGTGAAGTGGATTCGAGCTCATTTTTCCCTCCTTCCCCTTTTTTTTGAGCAAGGTAAACTCTCCTCCTTCCATCATCTCGTTTTGGGTTTAAATCTACGTAAAGGTTCTCTTTTAACCAAGATCTATCACTCCTAGGCCTTTCGTAGTAAGATCTCTTTGAATTAGAGCCCAAGGACTCACCTCCTTCAAGTTTTTGAAGAAAGCCTCCAAGACGCTAGGTAATCCCTCTTCCGCTCTCCCCTCTAGTCCACGTTTGAGTCTTACATGGTTGTTTGAGGTCAGTTTTATGTTAAAAATGTTTTGAAACAGGTTTGGGTTAAAATGGTTTTGGATCGAAGTAAAACGAATGAGATTTAAAATAAAAACAAGTATCCAGGTTCAAATCTCGCCGCGACAAAACCATGGTCGCCGCGCCGAGTTAGAACATAACCAGAGGAGGAAGAAGGCCTTTCGCAGCCGCGACTACGGTTTTTGCCGCGGTAAAACCTCTGTGTCGCGGCCAGTGAGTGACTTCTTGTGGGGGAATCTGGGGAGATTCCGCGGCCGCGACCGGTCCTCTCGCCTCCGCGAAATCCCCCCCAGTGGTTTGGCCAAGCCACCCCTTGACCCCCTTTGGCTTGCGTTGTTAATTTTTGATTCCGATCCTTTTTAATCGAATTTGAGTTCGAGATTATTTCAGAAAATAGAATTTTGGAATATTAATTTAATAACAGGATTTTGGAATAAAAAGGATTATTTTAATATTAAAATGAGATTTTGACGGAATTTGAAATATTGGTTTGAATGGTTGGAAAATGTTTTGAGAGCTTTGTTTAAAATGTTGGGATCCTTAAACTTGATTAAATGATGGACAATTGGACTTCAAAATGAACTTGAGTATTATAAAATTTGCATAATTGGATGAGTTGGCTTTTGAGGTTTCTGCTTTGAGAATGATTTGAGAATGATTTTAGAATGACTTGAGAACGATTTGAGAATGGTTTGAAATGGTTGAACGACAGATTGGTTTTGGAAATGGTTTTAGGACTTGGTCCTTGAGTGTGTGTATTGTAACGGCCCGGATATAAATATCCGAGATACGTTTCGAAGGTTGGATACCTTCGTTCGGATGTTGCAATTCAGGTACAGGTTGAGGTTTCAAACCTCTAAAGATCAATCAGTATTCAAAGCGGGGATTTCGAACCCCAATCAATCGAAGTCACGGAAATACAATTTAAACGAAAGTAAAGCGGAAGTAAGATGTAGATACAAGAGCCACGACAGAGCCGGGTCAAAACCAAAACATAAATTCTAACATCATATAGCCAAATTAACAGGGTTAGACAGATTTCTTTGCAATCGCCCGGGGATTTTCCCACGCCATAGAGACAGGGAGCAATCAAACCTAAAAACAATTGGTGCGAGCGGGATCAGACCGAGGCCCCAACACACCCTGTCCCGCAAGCAAATATACACATACGCTAATATAAAGATGATGCAGATGCGGAAATTAAATCACACTAACATGATCCTAATTTGCAATATGCGAAAAAGAACTGTAAAGGCGCCCAAAGAATGCCAAATGGCATATCCCTCTCCTACCTCTGCACCCCTATCCGTTAGTGCAGAGACTGGCCAGTTTGATGCTATAGCATATCATATCTCATCATCATATCATATCTCATCATCATATCATGTCTCATCATCATTTCATATATCATCATATCATATATCATGCTCATGCCCGATGGTGCTGGGTCATCATATCATATATCGTACTCATGCCCGATGGTGCTGTGCTATCTCATCATCATATCATATCGACTCGATAAACTCAGGGCACCCGATGGGGCTGGGCTACCCTATGACCCTAGCAAAGACTTTAGGACTATCACAGATAACGGCCGTTCTGTTTCATACGCATAAAGAGATAGAATGCTCAATCACAAGTTCAATCCTAGCATGATACTACATGTCATGCTTTAATGCTTATGCAACACCTAGTATGTCATATATTCACAAGCAGGTAATCTCTTTCGAATCTGAGTAAGCCCATAAAGGAACTTACCTGAATAAGCCGAACAGCAGAGAACAAGGCAGAAGCAGAATCCAAGTAGTGAGTCACCAATAGCAAGCAATGTCCAACATATCACAATCACCTAATAACATACAAATGCATAAGTCTATCTACTTCACACAAGGCGCCCCTAACTGTCATACATATCTTCACATATCTTGTTTCAGATTATTTCATCTTATCTCATCACAATTCATATCCCATTTCATGTTCATCTCATCTCATCATCTTCCTTATTCATTTCCATCAATCAACTCATATCGTCACATATCGTCTTATTCTCATATCATCTTAAATCTTCCATTTTATCCTAACTGTCATATTTCATCATGTCTTATCTTATATATCATCACATAATACCATATCACATCTCATCATGCTTCAGTTAACATATAACCATATTTTATTCACATATTTTGCATCATGCTTATCAGATTAAGATATTGCCATAATCAGATATCATATTAAAACACCATACTTCATAGCATGCTTCATAATCAACACATAACACATCAATATCACATATGTTAATTTATATATACAAATTAGACAAGTCAATTTCCCAAGATTCCCGAAGCTCTTAAAGCTCAGGTTAGATCAATCCTTATCTAAAACATCATTTCCAAATCACACTTGACCCAAAAAAAATCCATTTATAACCATTTGCTCTTTAATCAACTTATATTATTATTTTATCAAAATAAAACCGATAAGGTTAGAGGTTCCCAAAAATCTTCTTTTAACGTTGTTAATTTCATTTCCAAACATTAAAACCTTTTCCAAATTCTTTTCTTTTTAGAATTCAAGTCCAATAAGATATTTTAAATCTAAAACATTTTAGAGTCAAAATATTATATATAATATACTCATTTCATTTAATAATATATTGTTAGATAATATATAATGATTTTCAGAAAATATATTATCACAAGGTCAGAATAATAATACAATAATAATCTAATAAATAACAATTATATAAAACCATATACCAACATACCCATATAACATAACATATAACATAACACACATAGCATAACAAATAACACCCAAAGGCCAACCCATAACTAAACTCAAACCCGGATCCAAACCGAGCCCATAACCAGCCCAAACCCTTCTACCAATCTCTGCCCAAAAATCCGGATCCAAGGATATGCCCCCATCAACCCAAATCTGATTCTTTTAAGCACAAAAATAATAGAAAGAAAAGAAACCGAAGGGGGCCCACAAGGGAGGAAAGAAGGTGGGCCCCACCCATGTCCCTGCTCACCATCATCTTCCCCATCTGCCCCGCCCAGTTCGCCTGAGCTCCGCCCAGCTCTCGCTCACTGCCCCTCCCTCGGCCTCCTTTCCCCGTCGGACTCGAACTCGCCTCCCAGCTCTCACCCGTCCTCATCCTCGCATATCCGCTCTCGTTATCCCTTCTCCGGCTCGCCCTCTCGCTCACCCGCTTACCCTCGCTCTCCCCATCACCCTCTCTGACACTCTCGACCCGCTCTCGCCCGTTCTCGCCTTCAAAACTCTCTCTTTCGGGTTCAAGGATTCGAGGAAAACAACAATCTGGGTGCTTAAGAAGAAGGAAGTAAAGGGAGAGAGGCTCACCGAGGGATCGAGACACATCGGGGATTCGTCGGAGAGGATTCGAGGTCGCCGGGGACTTGTCGGAGTTCGGTTTGGCTTCGTCGGAGTCGAGGCTGTTATGGCTTGGTCGAGCTCATGAAGCGAAAACAGGGCGAATGGGAAAGGAGGAAGAAGATGGGGGCTTGACATCGGCTTCGGGTGGCGCTTGGGATGCTCCGGCTGCTGCTGCTTATAAAAAAAGAAGGGGAGATGGGGGCTTAGAATGTGCTTGGCTCGACGAATTGCTCTCAAAGGTAGGGGAGACAACAGGGTCAGTGGCGGAAAGAGGAGGAGCCAAGGGTGGTTGCTTCGGTGGATGCGAGGAGATAGAGAGGAGGGATGGGGCTTGGATTCCAATTGAAGAGGATGCTAGTTACTATCACATTGGGACAAAACAGGGGGGAGAGGGGACCAATTTCAAGGCTCAATGGTGGTCAAAATGGGACAAGCAGCAGGGGTGTGAAGGGAGGCTAATAGGAGGAGTTGTTGATCCATAAAGGGAAAAAGACAGACTAGGAAAAGAGCTGAGTGGTCCTGATCGACAAAGGGATGAATTCAGGAGGGAGTGTTGTGTGTGAGAGAGAATGAAAGAAATGAAATATAAGTGGTCCCATACCTAATGACTTCAAAATCCCGAAATAATACTGAAACCCGCTCTCTCAACCTTATCCCAACGAAATGAAATTTTAAAGCGAAGTATCGAATCCGAAATAAAATAATAAGATCCAAATTATATTCTTAAATCTTGGAAATCTAAAAGCGGAATAGAAGTTCGTCTAAAATCCTTCTAAAATAATGCCGGAATTTACTTTAGAAAGTTTCAAATAATCCGGAAGCTCGAGGACGGAATTTTCAAAAATTTCTGAAATCTTATAATTCAAATCCCAATTCACTCAATCTCAAATCGAAATTAATTCTTAATTAATAAAATATTATTTTAAAATGCCGAGTCTTTACATCATTCACCTCTAAAAACAAGTCTCGTCCCCAAGACTAAAGCCCTTTTCAAAACCGATCAAGCTTTTCTCAAAACATTGAACCAAACTAAATCATGCAAAAGCCCAAGCCAATTTTATCCTATATCAGTCAACCAAGTTTTCAGAACTCAATAGGTGGAATCATCAACCTCTAAGGGCTAATTACATATTCTCTTCCTAGTTTCCATCTTTCAGAATTGGTTTCATCTATCAATCTCAAGATCTCATCATGCTCAATTGTAATCATTTTCAATTATCTCAGAATCTCATATATCAACATAATCAAGGCAAGCTATCAAGTTTCATCACACTAACAAGAATATCAAGGGTTGTATCATACGAGTCTCATGCAAGCAAGTCATCACTCATCAAAAGGCTCATCGCCAATCACATCACATTATCACATATTCTGCACATAACTATCGATCATATAAGCACAACGACATAGAGATAAACATCGAAGCACACATCTCAAAACAAGACGCTAGGGTATACTCACCACTAGGTTAAGAGGTCAAGGTAATGTCCACACTAGGCTCCACGTAAGATGCGAGTAGCTCATCGGAAGTATCTCCACAACTAACCCGAATACTCCTCTCAGGACGCTCTACCAAGGAATGATCGGCCTCGACATGGAGGTCGAAACAGTCAAGAATGTGGATAGGATCGGAAACATATCAACAAAGCTGAGTCAAGAAAGACATCGTGCACTCCCGCTAAGGACGGGGATAAAGCTATGCGATAAGCTACATCTCCAGAACCTCAAAAGGATCAACAACCTAGGGCTCGACCCGCCTATGATGTCAAACGTCGGACCCCTCAGGAGGTGATACTCTCAGCCATACATGTGCTCCCACATCAAAGAGAATCTCGATCCTTGTCAATGCCTCAGAACTCGTGAACATGCTGTCAGAATCTCGAAGCGAACCGTCCATCTCTATCAGCAACTATCCTTTCAGGGACTTCATAGAGCCTCGACATCCGTTGGATGCACTCCTTAGCTAGCCTCGAAATATGCCAAGTCTTTTGGATAGCGATGTAGTGCGTCTCTCATATATTTCTCTGCCTAAAGTCCCTGGACCGGTGGGTTATGGGCCCACCACACTTCCACCACGCTGCTCGAGTACTATCCAGCTAACCGTTCTCTTCCCCATGTCGTCGCTCGACGAAAGTAGCGCAAAAGATACTAAACTAACGGAGATAGGGAAGGAATAAAAGCGGACAACCCGAATTCCCTACGGAACCAAACATAGACTAGAACTGACGACGACGAGAATGAAAGACAAGATCCCAACTCAAGAATGACAATAGTGCCCTTATGGAATTCTATGAGGTTATAATTGCAGCAAGCAAAACACGTATCAATCAATCATGAAGCATACTAGTCACATCGACACACACTAACATGTACCTATCTCGACGAATAATGACAACACACATTGGTAGCAAAGAACATGAGCAAGTTCTTACACGGACTTACACATGAGACAATCTAGCCACCTATCATTCCTCAAGTAATAAACAAGCTCGACATATCAAGAATCACGTATGCATGAATTCAACAACAGATCTGCATGGTACAAGCCAACAAACATTGTAATATAACAAGTATCACATGTATGGTTGACTCCTCATGTTCAATAAAATCCCAGAACAGCACATATACCTATTGTCATAACTAATTCAAGTCCAAATCCGTATAAATCATGGAATCATAAATCATTTTAAATCCCTTTTTCATCAAGTCATATAGCATCACATAAGAATTTAAATCACATATATAGAATATCCCAAACCGGGTTTAAACCAAACCCGAGTCAACGACCAAAGAAAGGAGAGAACCGGCTCCGACCAAGAGCCCAGACCTGATTTTCGTCGTAACGAATTGGCCGCTCGTCACGGCAAAATCCAGTTCTTCGTCCCTCGCGAGTGATGCCTCTCGCTATGCGCGACAAGCATCATTCTCTTCCTTTGTTCCTAGTCCTTGTTTCGTCGCGACGACCATGGTTTCATCGCGGCGGAACAAGCAACTGTGAGCTCGCGTTTGATTTAAACTCGATCCTTTCCTTCCCAACTAATCTCATCATTTCCGATATCCTTCCCCGACCTCAAACAACATTTAAATTAATAATCCCGAATAATAATACAACTAACAATTTGATAACCCCTTAAAACCACATATTTACATACCTCAAGATTTAATATAGCATATTCAAATAACAATTAATTACCCATGTTGGATACACACCTAGACAAGTCACATCAATATAGAATTCGATACTAAGATGCTCAAACACGTCATAGCACTATAAAAGGAACACATAAGGGGGCATAATAACTATCACATCATACAACAACAAGGTCCATATGATAGGATAGGTATGACATGTAACCATATGATGAGCTATAATTGGAAAGCATGTCCTACATGATACTAGCCGGTCATGACGTGGCATAAGTGCAATCAAAGATTATTACTGAGGTACAAGTTCAACATCCGATCATATTTCATGTATATGTGCATTTCATCACGTCGCAGTATGTAACATGTGAGGTGACATCCCATTATTAATTAACATAAGACTCGCAATTATATGACCTCAACAAGATAACCATAGATGAACACTATTTCCTAAGCAAAATTATAATGTGGGAACCTAGACATGATTCTAACTATAATAGGGGGGTGCGTAGTCGAACGAGGTGCAAGCTACTAGAATACAATAAGTATTACAAGAGCATCATATGGTAAGAACAACAAATTATATGAGACACACACATAAGCACGTGATTAGTCATATTAAGCATGAGACAAGGTAGTTGAGGCATAGCATGATAACTAGTTTACCAGAATCACACATGCTCATATAGTTATAGGATCATCTAAAGGGGCATAACATGGCTATCATAATCTATGACAAGAGTAACTGAACGATGATACAAAGTGGGCATGAGATTATGCAAGTCATATTTCTAAGGGCTTAGATTTCACATGATACAATAGTGCATGACAAGTCATGGATATGTGAGAATAAAGTGCATCGAATAACTTCACATAATAGCATGGGAGTCATAGAAGCTCAAGTAAGTCTACCATCGCAACCAACATTAAGGTATATAGGAGGGGTACAAGTAAGTGTGACTGGGTGAATCATACGCATGTCATATTGCAAAACAGGATAATGCTCCTAGGGTGTCATGCTTCTAGAGAACAATATGCTATATTCAAATACATGTAAGAGGTAATCATGCGAGTCCCTAGCAACTATCGTGGTGTGTGTGCTCATGCAAAGGGTGAGGTATCCATACGTGTAAGGTATTGTCCCTAGCAAGGGTGTATAACAAGGGATGTACATATCATGGTCATATCGAGGTCATCATAGCATAAGATCAATGAAGGCAAGATGATCATATATGGTGCTATACTAGATACTAAGATATATGGAACAACATAACATTATGAATGCAATATGCGCGTACATAAATGAGACAATTAGAGCACATATCCTCATGATGAGTTACATTTTAGAAAACATATGTCATGTATGATACTAATAGCACACACAGAATCTAATCACAATGTGGTGTGTGAGCATGCACGGTGTCAGACTATTCATTCTTAAAACATAAAACAATGTCATTGGGCATGAGGGAACATCATGAGACAAGTAGATATGCATGGCACTAGTTGGACTCACACAAGACATAATGAGTATCAAGGTGTAACACCAATCATTTTTCAATGACATAAGGAACGAATGTCGATACTATTGAGGACCTATTTTAAGTAGGATCATATCATCAAGCAAGTAGGGCATACGTGTACACAAGCCACAACTCATGGGTCCTACAAGATACTAATGTCTCAAAGAAAGGCGTAGATGGGCATCATATGATATATGTACATTAAACAACTTTGCACCAACATATGCAAGAGGTCACGACGACAATAACACAATCATATGGAACAAGGAGGAAACATAGAAGGGGACGACACGAGCCTAAGATAGTGTGACTTCACATGAACATAGGGGATACATGTACATGGGTATAAATCAATAATTATATGTATGACATGTATTTAACACAATGATATATCAAGTCATACATCAAGTCACGTAATCACATATAGGGCTACCGCTATAACCAAAAGAGATTTCCAAGGGCAATATCGACTTATCCCCACCGACTTAAAAGCTCATTTCCCGTGGAATACGTGTAACTCATTTCGAGAACATAGGAGGGTACTCAAATTACTCCCGAAAGAAGGTGGTGGAGTTCGGAGAGAAGTTAATGACAAGGAGACATCGGTTGACCACTACGAGAATCGAGGAGGATGACTCCACAAAACAAATCGTCCCATAGACTCAGAACCATTCAAGGTTGATATTCTAGTACACTAACCACCCCAGGCATGACCTATGGTGTCAAGTACCATACTCCATCATACGCTCAAGTAGTCAACGTTCCCGAACCAATCTCCCGGACATGATTAGATTCCCAATACCATTTCCGTGAAAAGACGATTATACCATAAAGAACGACTCAATCAAAATACCAATTGATACATGGAAGAAGATAGAAGGGGAGGAAATCAGAATAAAGGGAATAGGCATCCCTCAACCATCACTAACCTTTAACCAAACTGCTTCGAACCAGAGACAAAACGAAAGGGAAGGACACCAACAACTGAATCATGGAGGAGACTTCTCTATAAGATAGAAATTCCGACTATACCAAAAGGAAAGAATCTTTCACTTATCTCGCTCACATAGAGATGCAACACTCGGTGCAAATATACCAATAGATTTCTAGTTCTAGCATAATAGCACTCAACACAGAATCAGTGACAATTATAATGATCTCCTTCGAGGGAGATCGTTCTCAGGTCCAATTAATACATAAAACACATCAGGCTATCTAATGCCGCTCTTCGAGGAGCGACTGACCGGAGGGGCAAAACCTCACGATCTCTACCTAACTCGCCACTCCAACCACCTCGGTGCAATTCCTTGGAGTCTTCCAACCCACCTGTAAAGAATAAGCTAATATTTCGCCTAGCCGTTCCCAACTACATCCAATAGGGATGGTCTAACGCCTTTTCTACCCACTCGATCCCTTTGGTTTGATCCATCATATTTAATAAGCCGAGTTCATATGTAGTCCAATTGAGTTAGGCATATTAAGTTCATTTTGCCCCTTTAAAACATCTTCAAATCCTTTGAAATTCATGGGCAACTTTCCAAAACATACACCCGACCCTTGCGTACCCGAATTGCACAACCTCGCTCTGATACCAACTTTGTAACGACCCGGATATAAATATCCGAGATACGTTTCGAAGGTTGGATACCTTCGTTCGGATGTTGCAATTCAGGTACAGGTCGAGGTTTCAAACCTCTAAAGATCAATCAGTATTCAAAGCGGGGATTTTGAACCCCAATCAATCGAAGTCACGAAAATAGAATTTAAACGAAAGTAAAGCGGAAGTAAGATGTAGATACAAGAGCCACGACAGAGCCGGGTCAAAACCAAAACATAAATTCTAACATCATATAGCCAAATTAACAGGGTTAGACATATTTCGTTGCAATCGCCCGGGGGACTTTCCCACGCCATAGAGACAGGGAGTAATCAAACCTAAAAACAATTGGTGCGAGCGGGATCAGACCGAGGCCCCAACACACCCTGTCCCGCAAGCAAATATACACATACGCTAATATAAAGATGATGCAGATGCGGAAATTAAATCACACTAACATGATCCTAATTTGCAATATGCGAAAAAGAACTGTAAAGGCGCCCAAAGAATGCCAAATGGCATATCCCTCTCCTACCTCTGCACCCCTTTCCGTTACTGCAGAGACTGGCCAGTTCGATGCTATAGCATATCATATCTCATCATCATATCATATCTCATCATCATATCATGTCTCATCATCATTTCATATATCATCATATCATATATCATGCTCATGCCCGATGGTGCTGGGTCATCATATCATATATCGTACTCATGCCTGATGGTGTTGGGCTATCTCATCATCATATAATATCGACTCGATAGACTCAGGGCACCCGATAGGGCTGGGCTACCCTATGACCCTAGCAAAGACTCTAGGACTATCACAGATAACGACCGTTCTGTTTCATACGCATAAAGAGATAGAATGCTCAATCACAAGTGCAATCCTAGCATGATACTACATGGCATGCTTTAATGCTTATGCAACACCTAGTATGTCATATATTCACAAGCAGGTAATCTCTTTTGAATCTTAGTAAGCCCATAAAGGAACTTACTTGAATAAGCCGAACATCAGAGAACAAGGCAGAAGCAGAATTCAAGTAGTGAGTCACCAATAGCAAGCAATGTCCAACATATCACAATCACCTAATAACATACAAATGCATAAGTCTATCTACTTCACACAAGGCGCCCCTAACTATCATACATATCTTCACATATCTCGTTTCAGATTATTTCATCTTATCTCATCACAATTCATATCCCATTTCATGTTCATCTCATCTCATCATCTCATCATCTTCCTTATTCATTTCCATCAATCAGCTCATATCGTCACATATCGCCTTATTCTCATATCATCTTAAATCTTCCATTTTATCTTAACTGTCATATTTCATCATGTCTTATCTTATATATCATCACATAATACCATATCACATCTCATCATGCTTCAGTTAGCATATAACCATATTTTATTCACATATTTTGCATCATGCTTATCAGATTAAGATATCGCCATAATCATATATCATATTAAAACACCACACTTCATAGCATGCTTCATAATCAACACATAACACATCAATATCACATATGTTAATTTATATATACAAATCAGACAAGTCAATTTCCCAAGATTCCCGAAGCTCTTAAAGCTCAGGTTAGATCAATCCTTATCTAAAACATCTTTTCCAAATCACACTTGACCCAAAAAAAATCCATTTATAACCATTTGCTCTTTAATCAACTTATATTATTATTTTATCAAAATAAAACCGATAAGGTTAGAGGTTCCCAAAAATCTTCTTTTAACGTTGTTAATTTCATTTCCAAACATTAAAACCTTTTCCAAATTCTTTTCTTTTTAGAATTCAAGTCCAATAAGATATTTTAAATCTAAAACATTTTAGAGTCAAAATATTATATATAATATACTCATTTCATTTAATAATATATTGTTAGATAATATATAATGATTTTCAGAAAATATATTATCACAAGGTCAAAATAATAATACAATAATAATCTAATAAATAACAATTATATAAAACCATATACCAACATACCCATATAACATAACATATAACATAACACACATAGCATAACAAATAACACCCAAAGGCCAGCCCATAACTAAACTCAAACCCGGATCCAAACCGAGCCCATAACCAGCCCAAACCCTTCTACCAATCTCTGCCCAAAAATCCGGATCCAAGGATATGCCCCCATCAACCCAAATCTGATTCTTTTAAGCACAAAAATAATAGAAAGAAAAGAAACCGAAGGGGGCCCACAAGGGAGGAAAGAAGGTGGGCCCCACCCATGTCCCTGCTCACTATCATCTTCCCCATCTGCCCCGCCCAGTTCGCCTGAGCTCCGCCCAGCTCTCGCTCACTGCCCCTCCCTCGGCCTCCTTTCCCCGTCGGACTCGAACTCGCCTCCCAGCTCTCACCCGTCCTCATCCTCGCATATCTGCTCTCGTTATCCCTTCTCCGGCTCGCCCTCTCGCTCACCCGCTTACCCTCGCTCTCCCCATCACCCTCTCTGACCCTCTCGACCCGCTCTCGCCCGTTCTCGCCTTCAAAACTCTCTCTTCCGGGTTCAAGGATTCGAGGAAAACAACAATCTGGGTGCTTAAGAAGAAGGAAGTAAAGGGAGAGAGGCTCACCGAGGGATCGAGACACATTGGGGATTCGTCGGAGAGGATTCGAGGTCGCCGGGGACTTGTCGGAGTTCGGTTTGGCTTCGTCGGAGTCGAGGCTGTTATGGCTTGGTCGAGCTCATGAAGCGAAAACAGGGCGAATGGGAAAGGAGGAAGAAGATGGGGGCTTGACATCGGCTTCGGGTGGCGCTTGGGATGCTTCGGCTGCTGCTGCTTATAAAAAAAGAAGGGGAGATGGGGGCTTGGAATGTGCTTGGCTCGACGAATTGCTCTCAAAGGTAGGGAGACAACAGGGTCAGTGGCGGAAAGAGGAGGAGCCAAGGGTGGTTGCTTCGGTGGCTGCGAGGAGATAGAGAGGAGGGATGGGGCTTGGATTCCAATTGAAGAGGATGCTAGTTACTATCACATTGGGACAAAACAGGGGGGGGAGAGGGGACCAATTTCAAGGCTCAATGGTGGTCAAAATGGGACAAGCAGCAGGGGTGTGAAGGGAGGCTAATAGGAGGAGTTGTTGATCCATAAAGGGAAAAAGACAGACTAGGAAAAGAGCTGAGTGGTCCTGATCGACAAAGGGATGAATTCAGGAGGGAGTGTTGTGTGTGAGAGAGAATGAAAGAAATGAAATATAAGTGGTCCCATACCTAATGACTTCAAAATCCCGAAATAATCCCGAAACCCGCTCTCTCAACCTTATCCCGACGAAATGAAATTTTAAAGCGAAGTATCGAATCCGAAATAAAATAATAAGATCCAAATTATATTCTTAAATCTTGGAAATCTAAAAGCGCAATAGAAGTTCGTCTAAAATCCTTCTAAAATAATGCCGGAATTTACTTTAGAAAGTTTCAAATAATCCGGAAGCTCGAGGATGGAATTTTCAAAAATTTCTGAAATCTTATAATTCAAATCCCAATTCACTCAATCTCAAATCGAAATTAATTCTTAATTAATAAAATATTATTTTAAAATGCCGAGTCTTTACATGTATGACTAGTAGTCTTGTGCTTTATCTCTCTCGTACTATTATCATAGGTGATTGTGCTTGAGTTGCGTGAGTGGATTGGTAATTGCTTGTGTGGAATTTGCTTGAAATACACCTTGCTGTTCGGCTTATCAGGTAAGTTCCTTTATGGACTTACTCAAACTGATCAGACACACCCTCCCGCTTGTAGTTGTATGACATACTAGGTGTTGCATAAGCATTGAAGCATGCCATGTAGCATCATGCTTAGGTTGCACACATGATTGAGCATCTATTTACTTATTGCATATGAAAAGAGAACGGTCGTGATCTATGCGAGTCCTAGAGTCTTTTCTAGGGTCGTAGGACGGCCCAGTCCCATCGGGCTTGTCCTCCATCTAGTCAGATTAGAGTAGAGCTTGCGGGCTCGTCTCACCATATGAGTATGATTACGAGACTATTCATGCGCACTTATACCATCTACGGATGGCGCTTGCTATACTATAGCTCGTATTGGTCAGGCTCCACCCTAATGGGAAGGGGGTGGAGGTTGGAGAGGGATATGCCAATTGACATTCTTTGAGGCCTTTTATCGCTTTTTGCATATATATAAACTGTCAGCATGCTTGAGTGTTTAAATATTTCGCACTGCATTAGAAGCATCTTTATTAGGTATAGCGTATGTATATGTTTTCTTGTGGGAATAGAGTGCATATAGGGCATCGGTCTGATCCCATGCTCTGCACATATTTTTTTAGGTTTGTTTGCAAATCATGTATGTTTCATGCTTCCATGACGGGGACTTGCTTGGGCTATCAAATCGGACTCGCTTATATTCGGCTTATGTTTATTTTATACATTGGAGACTTTCATGGTTTTGGTTTTGACCCGGCCTCACTGTGGCAAGCTGTACACTATTTAAGTTTTCTGCCATTTTACGACAAACGATTTTCGCAACATAGTCTCTTAGGACAGGGTAAGGGTACCCAACGATCCTACACTTTATTTAGGGTTCGAAATCCCCACTTTAAACACTCTCACTTGAGGTTTTGAAATCTCGACCTGTACCTGAATTGCAAGATCCAAACGAAGGTATCCAACTTTCGAAACGTAACCCGAATATTTATATTTGGGCCATTACAAAGTTGGTATCAAAGTAGGTTGTGCAATTCGGGTACCAAAGGGTCGAGTGTATGTTTTAAAAACCACCCATGAATTTCAAATGGTCTTGACAAGGTTTTAAAAGGGCAAAATGAATTTAATATGGATAGAATAATAAAAGGACTCAACCTAATAAACTTGACCTAGGAAAATAAAATTGGAAAGAGTAAACTCGAGTGGGTAGAAAGGTGATGGACCATCCCTATTGGATGTAGACCTTGGTAATCGGGTAGGCAAAACTTAGCTTGAACCTTACAGATGGGCCTAGAAGACTCCAAGGAGTTTGCACCATGGCAGTTGGAGTAGAGGGGTAGGACATAGAGATCGGGAGATAGTTGCTCCTTCCGATCAGTCGCTCCTCGAAGAGCGGGTTCTAGATAGCTTGTGTGATATATAAAATGGGCCCGACGACAATCCCCTAGAAGAGGATCATTATAATTCTCATTTAGTGCTTCTATTCTTGGTGTTAGACTGATATACAAATATGCAACAGTTATGGTTGATACACGACATGGACCAGTTGGGGGTGGGGGCCCAACACGTATGGATCAAGGACGACCCCGCCGAGCTATGGCGGATGAGAGAGGTGACGGGGTTCAAGTCCCCGAGAGAGCGGAGATTCCGGATCCTCAGCCGAAGGACGTATTAGGACAGTTGGACCGAGCGATGCTGATGGAGATGTTGAGAGGACTTGTTGGAGACCCACCACTAGAGGCTCAGATTCCCATCGAGCAGCCAATTAGGCCCGAGGTCGAGATTCCCATCGCATAACCAACAGAGCCCGTTGTCAAGGATGCGCGCCCGGAGAAGTGCGTCGATTGGGTACGAGCCCTTGGACATTGCGACCCGCCCCACTTCCTTGGAGCGATCGGAGAGGACGTTGAGGCATGGCTCAGGCAGATTAACAGCATATTCGACTTCATCGGAGCTCCTACTTCTGAGAAACAAAGGCTATCCGCAGGACTTCTGCGGAAGGACGCCTCGATAGATGGTCCGTCTATAAGGCAGACCAAGCTGAGTGGAGCTATGAGGACTTTCGTGCCTTGCTTCTTAGAGAGTATTGTCCACCTAGGACACAGACTACCCGAGAGGTCACTTTCATGAGGACGACTTATGACCCTTCACTTTCCATATCCGAGATCATCTGTCAGTTCAAGAGGGAGCCGATCTACTATGCTCACCTCTGTACCACAGACGAGAGTCATATCAGGATGCTCTCTATGAGGCTACCACTAGAAGTTCTTCTTCACGCTTCGAGCTTAGGAGTTGTTTCTTTCAACAGATTTTTGGAGGTCATACTTCCTTATGACCAGAAGAGGATTCTCTTCAAGACTGTCTATGCTCCCTCTTGCCCTGAGGCGAAGAGGTCGAGGCCACCGGACCACCGAGAGGATGTACAACATCGAGGAGCTTTCAGGGAAGGATTTAGAGGAGGACCACCGAGAGCACCACCACCGCCAGTACCATTAGCTGACCGCCAACAGATTAGTGTTCGGAGTATCACATGCCATGGCTGTTGTGAACGAGGACATTGCCAGAGAGATTGCCCAGACCGATCTACCGTATGCTTTTCATGAGGCGGCATCGGACATCGAGCTGCTCGTTGTCCTCAGAGTGGTAGGACCCCACCAGCTACATCTGCAATAAGACTTCCTGCACCTCCCCGTCCCCCACATTTGACGTATCCTCAGGGACAGGGGAGAGGAGACGCATCAGTTAGAGGCAGATTCGGAGGTCGAGGTAGAGGATTAGACAGAGGAGGGCGTGGATCATCTGTGTCTAGTACGGGCAGAGGATCTTCATCAACAGGACCATCTGGGTCTACTTTTGATCAAGGACAGACTTCTGGAGGATCCGATTCTGCATTGCCCCCACCGCCCCACGTCTTCCAGATGAGAATTGAGGATCGATCCGCTCTGAGTGCCTCAGGTACTATATTTCTCCATGATGTGTGCTTGAGTATTCTTTTTTGACACGGGTGCCACACACTGCTTCATAGCAGAGTCGTGCGTCTTTAGGCTGAGCCTGAGCTGCACGAGGGGCCCGCCGACCTAATCGTTATGGCATTGGGGACCCATGATTTGATTCTTGGCATGGATTTCATGGACCATTATGGGGCGATCATCGACTTGCGGATAAGGACCGTAACGATTCTAGCAGATGATGGCACCGAGCACCAGGTTTGGGGTAATGACCCCAAGCGGAATGGGACACTAATTAGAGCAGTTCGAGCAGCAAGACTTCTTGATCAGGGTTGCACAGGATATTGGTGTTATGCCTTAAAGGTGGATCTAGGATGACCCAGTATGACCGAGGTGCCCGTAGTTCGACACTTCACCGATGTCTCCCCCGAGGAGCTACTAAGTTTACCCCCGCAGACAAAGGTCGACTTCGCTATCGAGTTGGAGCCGGGCACTAGGCCCATTTCCCGAGTACTTTGCCGGATGGCACTCACAGATATGGCCGAGCTTAAGGCTCATCTTGAGGATCGATGACTTGATGGACCAAGTTCAGGGTGCAGCGGTCTTTTTGAAGATCGACTTGAGATCAGGATATCATCAGCTCAGAGTGAGATCAGAGGACATCCAAAAGACCACTTTTAAGACGCGGTATGGACACTACGAGTTTGTGGTCATGCCTTTTGGGCTGACCAATGTGCCAGCATCCTTCATGGAGCTTATGAACAGAGTGTTCATAGACTATCTGGACAGATTTGTTGTGGTGCTCATTGATGACATCTTGGTATACTCGCGGAGCCACAAGGAGCATGAGTAGCATATGAGTTTTGGATTCTTGAGGTGACCTTCTTAGGTTTGTCGACCCACTTCATCGCCATTTAGGAGACGTGGCCGGTTTCGAGGCTAGCAGATGAGTTCATCAGACACATTATGAGGCTTCATGGAGTGCCTAAAAGGATAGTTTTTGACAGAGATGGACGTTTCACATCGAGATTCTGACAATAGGTTCACGAGGCTCTAGGGACCCGATTACAGTTCAACACAACTTATGATCCCCAAACCGACGGTCAGAGTGAGCGGACTATTCAGACATTGGAGGACATCTTGAGAGCATGTCTGTTAGAATGGGGCGACTTTTGGGTGAGATTCCTACCATTGGTGGAGTTCTTCTACAACAACAGCTACCATTCGTCGATTGAGATGGCTCCATATGAGGCACTATATGGGAGGCAATGCAAGTCCCCAGTCTGTTGGGATGAGCCTGCCGACACCACCGCTTCGCTACCTGAGATGGTCAGAGAGACTATCGACCAGGTCGGACGCATTCGAGAGCATATGAGGATTGCCCAAGATCGACAAAGGAAGTATGATGATCGGAGATGGACAGAGATTGAGTTCGAGGTTGGATCGCATGTTTGGCTTAGAGTATAACCGACTAGAGGGGTTCATCGCTTTGGCATCAAGAGCAAGCTGAGCCATAGATTTGTGGGTCCGTTTGAG
The DNA here is from genome assembly GCA_963922045.1 of Persicaria maculosa. Classification (NCBI taxonomy): domain Eukaryota; kingdom Viridiplantae; phylum Streptophyta; class Magnoliopsida; order Caryophyllales; family Polygonaceae; genus Persicaria; species Persicaria maculosa. The sequence continues at coordinate 50,522,872 of OY998267.1, forward strand.
ATACTTGAGAGGGTTGGCGAGGTAGCTTACTGTCTAGCCTTACCCCCATCGTTGGCCGGTGTGCATGATGTATTCCATGTCTCCCAACTTTGACAGTATGTCCCCGACCCGAGTCACATTCTTGACCATTCCGATCTTTGGATAGAGCCTGACCACACCTTCGTAGAGAGTCCAGTTAGGGTGCTTGACCGTCGATTCAAGAAGTTGAGGACCAAGGAAGTTCCTCTTCTTCTGGTATAGTGGGCTAGGAGGAGTCCCGAGGAGGTGACATGGGAGACGGAGGATAGCCTACGGGCGAGTTATGAGAGTGTCATAGATGAGCTGTTAGCTTCTTATGTTGAGCCGAGTGTTGACCTATCTTTGACCTTGTGAGCTAGTGGTGAGTTGTAGCAGTCTTTTATTTGGGATGGTGGTTATCTCTGTGATTGCGTGCTTATGTGTGTTTAATCTGTGCAGATTCCATGATGATGTGATATGGCTGGAGATGGATTCTCTTCACATGAGTGCTGGCTATGGATGCTGTGTTGGTTCGCTAGGATTGTGATGCTTTCATATGATGTAGAGATACTTTATGTCCATAGTACTGTGTTAAGACTTTGGTAGTACTTTATCATGTTCTGAGATGCACCATATGACTCATGTCTCATGTTATGCGGTTATGACGTTTTTGGATATTTTGAGACTATGGTTGTGTTTTGAGAGGCTTGCCACACGTGTGTGGTTAGAGACATGATGGTTATGTTTTATATGTGAGTCGATGCATTTTGGTTGATGTTCCTATTGAGTTGAGATTGGTAGATTGATTGATTCCACAACCTAGGAAGAGAATATTGGAATAGCTGATAGAGCATAATTAGATATGCATATTAGGATTCATTTAGCTTACTTTGGGTTTAAATAATGCATATTTTAGTTACAATTACATGTTTAGTTGTGGTGTTGGTAGAGTCGGAATCTATGCAATTTTATGGTTAATTTCAGGAAGATATGGATTCGACGAGGAACGAGGAAAATCTTGGATGAAGGAAGAGTCAAGGGGAGGATGAAAAATGAAGAGCACGCGAGCGAATTCGAATTTCGAGAGCCTAAGTGAAGAACAAGTCAGCAGAAGTTGTCGCTAGACAAACTGAACTTGTTTTGCACTTCCCGGAGACCTCAATGGTCAGAATGCCTATTATAAGCATGCGTTGGAAAGATATTTCCGAGCTCTACAACTTTTATGTTGGCATCAAGACCAAATTCGAAGAGGAAAAATCTATATGAACAGTATGGCCGCCCCGCGGTCGAAGGATTTCGTAGATTGCCGGCCGCCCCGCGGCCTTGTTGGCTGCCCCGCGGCTTGCTTCTGAATGTTGAATCAAAACTCGAATCTGAATTAGGGTTTTATAATATGTTTTTTGCTGACTCTTTTGAAGGTTTTTAAAAAGGACATCTTAGGGTTATGTTATATTCACCTTATGCACTTTAGAGAATTATTGAGAGCACGTTTGAGCATGAGCAACTAAACTCTCAAGGTTTCACCTACAGTTTGGATCTTTGATTATTGAATTGTGAGTTTCTTAATCTAGTTTTTATTCCTATTCAAATGTCTTGGCTTCTTTGCGCTTAATTCCTTGAATGTGTTTTATTCTCTCTAGCCTGATCAACTAGTTAGTGTAGATTCATTCAATTGATAGGGTTTTGCAGATTCCTCGTAGCGAACCATAACCCAAGTGGCAATCATATCCCTTTAGGACTCGTAGGACTAATTGGATGTGTAGGAAGTTGAATATATGGTAAATATCGACTCGTAGCTTGATATTGCGTATACCTTGGTTAATTCATATTCTTAATGCTATCTCTAGGTTAAATCTTAACCGTTTTAGGGTTATTTAGAGATAAGAATTACTAGGACTCGTAGGGCTAGTAATTTATCTAAGATTTGGACAAGGACATTCGTACGAAAAGACAAGAACTAGAGGCTAAAACAAGGATCAAATTAATCAATTGAAGTGACAAATTGTAGGTGAACCTATTTCTCTCTATTGCATTCGACAACCTCCATTACTTTGTTTGCTTGCTTCCGCTTTGATAAAAGGCGGACATTTCCCTCACAAAACTCTCTTTTGTTGTTACTTGCGATTAGATTGACATAAGAATTTATTAGATTTCCCTATGGATCGACCTCTTTCTTACCAACTATACTAGTTGTAAGTTTGAGTATTCTTTGGCAGGAACAACGACATGTTTTTCTCTTGTCAAATTTGGTGCCGTTGCCGGGGAATTTCTTTTTAATTTCTTGTTTTATTTTAATCGCTAACCTTGGTGTGGACCATGTTTATGGCCTGCACCCGTGCTACTAATCCATCTTTACTTCCTTTTGATTCAGAGATCGAGAGGACTCTTTCTAACCTAAGGCAGAAGATTCGCAATAACTTTCGCGAATTACCTTTCGATCAAGAAGCCGAAGGGACTGCAGAGATGGGTGACAACGTGTTGGATAACGCGAACCAAACCTTATGGCAACTCATGGCACTGAATCTACAAACACAATCATTGGCGGTGCAGTTTCCAACGCTTACTGATGGGACCAAGTTCGAGTTCAAGGCTCAATGGATCCAATTTCTACCTAAGTTCCATGAGTTGAGTGGCGAGGATCCCAAAAAACATTTCGTGGAGTTCCATGCCATCATTGAGAGCATGAGGCCTGCCGATGTCACAGAGGACCAAATAAAGCTGCGAGCTTTTCCTTTCACATTGAAAGATTCGGCTAATGATTGGTTTTACTACTTGCCTGCAGGGAGCATTACCACCTGGACAGAGAAGAAAAGGTCATTCTTAGAAAAGTACTTCCCTGCCACAAAGCTGAACTTTCATAAGAAGGCCATCAGCAACATCGAGCAATTAGCAACTGAGACGTTGTATGAGTATGTGGAACGATTAAAAAAGGTCTGCTCAAGTTGCCCCTACCATGGTTACTCTCAACAAGACTTGGTGCTTTATTTGCATGGAGGTTTGCTTGACGATGAGCGTCGAATGGTGAACGCCGCTAGTGGGGGTAACATTCTCAACAAGACCCCAAATGATGCTATGGAGTTGTTCTTGGAGCTTGCTGAGGGGTCCAGACAATATAGTAAGAGGGCAAACCCCCGTGGAGTACTGGCTGTAGATTCTTCAAGCTCCAATTTGCAAGCCGATATGATTGAGATGAAGGAGATGATGAGAAGGATGATGCTCAAAGGGACACCTCAAGAACTCAAGGCATGTGGGCTTTGTGCTGATCCCTCACATCTAAATGATATGTGCCCACTACTTCAGGAGCCTAATGTTTAGCTTAACACCATGGGAAACTTTGTTCAGCAGAAGCTCAGGTATGGTAATTTTGGTAATCCCAATCAGTTCAATAATAATTATAATGCAGGTTACCAGGGGTATGGCTATGGTAATCACATGACCCCTTTCAATCCACAAGGGAGACACCAATAAAGACCTCGACAACAATTCGATTCTAGGCAGAGAGGACCTCCACTAGAGGATCAATCAACTGAGGACCCTATCATGACCCTCACAAGGATACTCATGAGCCAGGTTGAGCACTTCAAGAATCTGGAGAAGTAAATGGGCCAATTGGCTCAATCGCTGAGCGAATTGCAGGCTAAGGACTCAGGAAAGTTACCATCTCAAACGATGGTGAATCCCAAGGAGAACGTCAGCGCAATAATACTAAGAAGTGGTAAGGAAATGATTACCACTCACCAGGATGACGAAACCCATGGGGAATCTGAGATGCGTAAAGAAGATGAGGAAGAAGAGCTTCGAAATCGCCAGCCGCCCCATAGCCAAGGCGATTATGAAGAGGCAGATTTTAGCGAGCCGCCCCGCAGCCTTGCTCCTAACGACTCCTCCGATTCTTATGTAAGGCCCGAATTTCATCCTCTCAACTCTTACAAACCTGTTCCTCCCTTTCCTGAAGCCCTCAGAGACACAAGGAGGCATGTGAATGATAAAGAAATCTTTGAGACGTTCAGTAAGTGCGAGGTAAACATTCCCTTACTCAAATTGATTAAAAGTATTCCTCGTTATGCTAAATTTCTTAAGGAACTTTGCACCATAAAGAGGAATTAGAAGTTAAAAGGGAAGCAAAAGATTAAGGTAAGCAAACATGTGTCTGCTGTGTTTCAAAAGCATATGCCTAAGAAATGTAGCAACCTTGGCATGTTCACAATCCCATGTGTGATAGGTGAGACTAAGTTTGATAAAATTTTGTTAGACTTAGGTGCATCTATTAATGTTTTATGTTATTATCTGTATGAATCATTAGGCTTAGGACCTTTGCATGAGACTAGAGTGGTGATCCAACTAGCGGATCGCTCAAATGCTTATCCTAGAGGTATAGTAGAGGATGTTTTGGTCATGGTTGACAAATTGATCTTTCCTGCTGACTTTTTTTGTCTTAGACATGGAGCATGCTAAACAAGAGGCCCCTATTCTCTTAGGAAGACCCTTTTTAAAGACTGTTAGGACAAAAATTGATGTGTATTTTGGCTCATTGACTATGGAATTTGATGGTGAGAAGGTTCAATACAATATATATGATGCAATGAAATTCCCTTCTGACGATCCCTCCTTATGCTTTTGTGGATGCCATTGATACTTGTATGCAAGATACTTTTGATATGAGTTGTGTAGATGACTTGCAGGTTGCTTAAGAAGCTCCTATTGAGGAGTTGTCATTGAATTATGCTTTGTCTACTAATCTGCGGGAGACCATAAGAGACTTGTCTGCCCTCCCTACTCATTCACAGGTAGGTACCCCTATGGCACTAACCGTTCCGAGCGAGAAGCTCTTACCTTCTATTGTGCAGGCACCTGTTGTTGAGCTCAAGCCACTTCCGGAGCATTTGAAGTATGCATTCATGGGGGAAGGTGACACCTTGTCTGTCATCATCTCTAACAAGCTTACTAAAGAACAAGAATATAGGTTGGTGGCGGTGCTCAAAGAACATAAGACCGCTCTGGGATGGACCTTAGCAGACATCAAGGGAATCAACCCAGCTACTTGCATGCACAAAATCTTGTTAGAAGAGGGATCCAAACCTTCTAGGCAACCTCAATGGAGACTCAACCCATCTATGATGGAGGTAGTGAAGAAGGAGGTGATGAAACTCCTTCAGGCAGGTATGATCCATCCCATCTCTGATAGTCAATGGGTTAGTCCAACGCAGGTAGTACCAAAGAAAGGAGGCATAACAGTGGTTGAGAACCAAGAGGGTGAGTTGGTCCCTACCAGAGTCCAATCAGGCTGGAGAGTTTGTATCGATTATCGCAAGCTGAATGCGGTAACTCAAAAAGATCAATTTCCCTTACCATTTATTGATCAGATGCTTGAACGGCTCACTGGTCGTCCATATTATTGCTTTTTAGATGGATATTCAGGGTACTTTCAGATAGCCATTGCACCAGAGGATCAAGAAAAGACGACATTCACTTGTCAGTTTGACACTTTTGCATATCGCAGGATGCCTTTTGGCTTGTGCAACGCTCCTGGGACATTCCAACGGTGTATGGTGAGTATTTTTTCTGAATATATAGAGCAATTCATTGAGGTTTTTTATGGATGACTTTACAGTACATGGTGATAGTTTTGATACTTGCTTAAACCATTTGGCACTTGTGCTTAGAAGGTGTGTTGACACTAACTTAGTGCTCAATTAAGAAAAGTGTCACTTTATGGTTGAGGAGGGCATTGTTTTAGTTCACATTGTCTCCCATAAAGGGATTGAGGTTGATAAGGCAAAGGTTGATATCATTCAATCATTGCCTTATCCTACTAATGTCCGTGAAGTGCGTTCATTTTTAGGCCATGCAGGATTCTACCGCAGGTTCATTAAGGATTTCTCAAAGATCACCTCACCCTTGTGCGAGCTGCTGAAGAAGAAGGTCACCTTTGCTTTTGATGAGAAGTGCAGGACGACGTTTGATGAGTTGAAGACTTGTCTTACTAGTGCACCGATTATACAAGTGCCAAAATGTGTCCCGACCCTTCGAATTGATGTGTGACGCTAGTGACTATGTTGTGGGAGCCGTGCTTGGACAAAAAGAGGGGAAGAGATCTCATGTGATCTACTATGCGTCTTTGATGTTGAATGGAGCCCAAAGGAACTATTCAACCACAGAGAAGGAACTTCTTGCTATAATTTTTTCCCTTGAGAAATTTAGATCTTACTTGCTTGGTACAAAAGTTATTGTGTATACTAACCATGCAGCACTTTGTTACCTTTTGACTAAGAAAGAGGCCAAGCCAAGACTCATAAGATGGATCTTGCTTTTAAGCGAGTTTGACATCGAAATCAGGGACAAAAAGGGTGTTGAGAACCTTGTCGGAGATCATTTAAGTCGTATATTGCAGGGGAAGAATGGACAAGAAGAGCAATCAAATATCCTGGGGGGTTTTTCGGACGACGAGTTGTTTGAGGTCTTCACCGTCTCCAGCCGCCCCGCAGCCGAGTCCTCGGAGAAAACTTTGCTCGCGATTGCTGGCCACCCCACGGCTGACCCTAGCCGCCCCGCGGCCTCTGCAGTATCTGAAATTGAACACCTTCTAAAGGTAAGCTCTATCCCCCGTTCTTGGTTCGCTAATTTGGTGAACTTTCTAGTATCACAAGAGTTTCCACCCAAGTTTTCTAAGGCTCAAAAGGACAAGATCCGCCATGATGCTCGCTTCTACGTTTGGGATGACCCATACCTATGGAAGCATTGTGCAAATCAAGTGATACGTCGGTGTCTTCCCGATGATGAGGTACAATCTGTCCTTAATTTCTGTCACTCACATGAATGTGGTGGGCACTTTGGACCACAAAAGACAGCCAGGAAGGTACTTGATGCAGGGTTCTTTTGGCCACATATATTTTATGATTCATATGCTTTTTGTAAATCCTGTGATCGCTGTCAGAGAGTTGGGAATCTTTCTAAGAGGAATGAGATGCCACAAACTCACATGATATTTTGTGAGATTTTTGATATCTAGGGCATTGACTTCATGGGACCATTCCCTAACTCGTTTGGAAACTTGTATATTTTGCTTGCGGTGGACTACGTCTCCAAGTGGGTGGAGGCGAAGGCTACCAGAATTGATGATTCAAAAGTTGTTGCAGGGTTCCTCAAAGAGCTATTCTCTAGATTTGGAATGCCGAAAGCATTGATAAGTGATAAAGGGACCTATTTATGCAACAAGACGGTAAGTGCACCCTTAAAGAAATATCATGTGACGCAGAGGGTGTCTACTGCATACCACCCCCAGACTAATTGGCAAGCTGAGGTGTCTAATCGCGAGATTAAGACTATCTTGGAGAAGACTGTTGCCCCAAACAGGAAGGATTGGAGTGTAAGACTTGATGATGCTCTGTGGGCTTATCGAACGGCTTACAAGATTCCCATTGGGATGTCTCCATTTCGATTAGTCTATGGAAAGGCTTTCCATCTTCCTGTCGAGTTAGAACATAAGGCATACTGGGCGGTTGATGTACATATTTGTACCTTTGTTTATTGCATCTTTTCACTTCGTATTTCATTCGATTTCCAAAGAAAAGGTTCAAAAGAATATATACTTGTGTAAGAATGGGCTAAAATGCAAGAAATAGAGTCTGCACAAGTTTTAAGCTAACCATGCAGGAATTCCAGCGAAAACGGAGTCAAAACGGAGAAGCAAAGTGAAGCTGAGCAGAGGTAGATATCGACCTTAGACCCAGATATCGACCTCTGGTGTCGATATCGACCTCCATATCGACCTCAACATAGACATCGAGTGAAGCTGAATAAGTCGAGCAAGAACAGAGACCTCGATATCGAACCCTGGTGTCGATATCGACCCCTTATCTCGACAGAAGATAGACTCGATTTCGAATGCGGATTGGAACTATATCTTCAAGGAGGCACGGATTTATCTCATACCTTCAAGATGGATAGCAGCTGGAGGTTTGACTTATAAGCTTTATCAAGTTATTTAAGTTTTTATCAAAATAAAAGACCTATCCTAATTGTTTGGATAGAGTTCATAGTTTAGATAGGAGTTACAATCGTTGGATAGCGAGGATTAGTAGCCTATAAATAAAGCCCTAGGGGCTGATTTGTTAGATCATCCAAGAAACAATCATCAATCAAGACAATAGAGTTAGAGTTAGAGAGAAGTTTTAGGGTTTGGCGTTTGCGAAAGTTGACGTTGAGTTGTAAAGCTTCGGAGTTTATTTTAATGCAAGTTTATTCCCTTCAATAAACAATGAATCCCATGGTGAGAAGCGAGTAGTTCCCCAAAGCTCTTAGGGTCGGGGTGAGCCCGCCGTTAGCCATGCGCGCTTGAGGTAAGTATTTGATGTCGATATCGTTGTGTCTATCTCTCCTCCTACGATTCTATGTTTAGTCCTAATCGAAAGAAAAGGGATTCATGCTAACAACTTGAGTTATAAACATAAAATTGGTAGAGACAATTAGGTTTATTTGCAAGAGTAATCCTAAGAGTTGGTGTATGGCGAAAGGTTGTCCCTCGGGTGAAATAGCACAATTGTCCGTCTTATTGATCTTATCGCATGCATTGGTTAACGTTGTGGTAAATCCTAATCCTAGGAGTTGCTTTTTACATAGTTTAAGTCACATAAACCACTGTTATTTCTGTTCATCCCTTCTCATCCATTCTTAAATCTTCGGCCTTTCTTTGCCGACGAAGAACTAACACACTGCAGGGAGACATCGATATCGACCTCAGACGTTGATATCGACCACTGAGTTCGTCGACAGTTTTCTGAGTCGACGACGAACATCGCTGCGGAGTTTGCTGAGCATCGATATCGACCCCCTAGCATCGATATCGATCCTTCTATATCGACTGACAGTCTTTTGAGCCAGTCGATTTCGTGACTGACATCGATATCGACCCTCCCCTGTCCATATCGACTGCTTGTTTTTGTCTCTGCAGGTCTTCTGTTGCAGAGAACATCGACAACCGAGGTCGACATCGAGGCCTAAGGTTGAAATCGAGGCTTCTGGTCGATGCAGACGTGAGATTTCCAAAGCTATTAGGATCCGCTGACACGCCTCCTCGTGGATCGATCCTGACTACCCTTCCACTACAACGGGAGGAAGTCTTGTAATTATTTGCATAGGCTAGGAGTCGGTTTACATATTTACATCTTTATCTTTGCTATATATTTGTACTCGACTTTATCTCCTTAACAAATTGGCGTCGTTGCCGGGGAGGCAATCAATCGCGCCCTAGTAGTCTATCTCACGTCTCTACCTAGTTTGGTTTTGCAGGTGTATGCGACGTGCTGATCGCCCACCTGAATTTGAAGGAGTAGACGACCCTGAACGCTACTTCCATCTAAGAGCCCAAGCTCAAAGAATCATGGCGGACAACGCGAACCAGGCTGAACTTATTGAGCAACTAAGGAAGCAGGTTGAGGACCTAACGACTAGAGAGGCGGCACTTAAGGAGCGTGCGGATAGGGAGGAGGAAGGCCGGAGGCAAATAGAAGCCCAAATCAATGCCCTCCCTAGGAATGCCAAGCAATATATGCACCCCGCTCTCACAGTGCCTGAATCGACAATTCTTATCCCTGCCTCTAATTTTGAAATTAAACCTAACTTCCTTACTGAGATTAGAAGGCACCAATATGAAGGAAAACCTAACGAATGCCCTATGGCACACATTTCAACCTTCTTAGACCTTTGTGATACTATTGCTGATGGACGAAGTCTTGAATATGTCTAACTAAAAGCCTTTCGATGGTCTCTTACAAGAAAAGCATTGCAGTGGTTGGAAAGCTTAGCCCCAAGATCGCTCCGCACCTCGAATGAAGTCAAGGACGCGTTCCTCAACAAGTTCTTTCCTCCTTCTAAGACGGCGTTGATCTGACAGAAAATCACGGCTTTCAAACAAAAGCTTGGTGAGGCTCTCGCGACTGTTTGGGAAAGGTTTGAGGACCTACTACGATCATGCCCGACGCATGGCCAACCACCGTACGTAATTCAGGAGATCATATACAATGCTCTTGACGCTGCAACTAAGGAGAGGATCAACACCTACACCTCCTATGGCTACCTTGAACTCTCTTCACAAGAGGCTTGGGAGACCATAGAGAGGTTGGTGGAGTTCGACAACACATATGGGACTTCTGAGGCTTCCGACACATCATCATCATCGAGGCTTGCCCCATCTATGCCCTTATATGAACCCTCCAATGTAATCGATCCGGATGTAAAGGAGCAATTTCATAGGGACCAACTTCGAAAGCTCCAAAAGCAAGTGAAGGTTCGATAATGTAAAACAAAGTAATATAGAAATACTCTAGAAAGGGGGTTGAATAGAGTATGCCGTTTTTTCGCAGATTCTCAAGACTTTTGAAACTCGTGCAAAATCCTTTGAGATTAGACTTAGTCTTTTCTCTGAAAACCTAAATCACAAAGTTAAACAGTCGAACCAAGTGCGGAAATAAGGTAAAGCAATAAGTAAAGGACTCGATGAGTTGTTTACGAGGTTCGGCACGAACTTGGCTTACGTCCCCGTCTAGGGTTCTTCCACAACCCTAGGATTCAACCAGCTTTTATTGATTCACAAGACTTAGGATCCTAGTAGCTCCCCGAGAAGCCTCTCTCCTATACAATTGCAATCTAGTCAACTCACGTTCCCTTGGAGTCCTAGACCAATCTAGAAGAGCCCCACCTCTCTATGCTATCTAGTACAATCCTCTTACACTTATTGAATCAATCGCCTAATGTCTGCTTCCCGAGTTACAAACTCTTGAGTATAACACTCTCTCGAAATATATCCTATAAGCTCATAGTGTAACTCTCAAATGCTTTGAAATGAAATTACAGACTCTTAAGGACTAACAGAGAGCACACGAAGAAGACAGATCTCGCTTGAAGGCTTGAGTGTATGAAAGCTTGTGTTCAACAGGTGTGTTGCTGTCTTCTTCTTCCTTTTCTTTTTATTGAAACAAATCGGCGCCTAAGGATCTTCACCAACGGCTAGAGAGGATCATGGCTTGAGTTGGATCTTCTATCTTTGGAAACTTTTGGAGGCCATGATCTTCCGATTTGAATCTTCTCAATTTACAACATAAGGAAGGAAATAATATTCGAAAATACTTCCTGAAAGGTTAGTGTATATATAATAATATAATGGAAGCATATAATAACATAAAATAATATTCGAACATAATATCATATAGAACAGGTTTTGTGTTTCATCAATACTGTTAAATCTTCAAGACCTTTGACACAAACAGACTGTCAAAGCCTTTGAAACTTATTCCGATTTTCATCAAGGGAGTGGAGTTATCAATCTCCCCCTTGATGAAAGACAAAACCTGTGCATCCTTGCAACTTAGTCAAGCATATATAATATAAGTAAAATTGGACTAAGTACCTGCATGGGTTAGACAAATGTTGGATCAAAATTTTAAGGCAAGAAGACCATCAAACTGAAAATGAAACCAAGGTCTTCCAAGACCTTTAAATCGCAACAGTTTTAAAAAGTCTAACACCACCACAGATCATCTCCCCCTTTTTGTCTTTCAACAAAGGGAGGAGGTAAAACAGTCACCAAAAGTTTTGAAACAGTTTCCAAAAACCAGCAATGTTTCAGATTTGGGGTTAGGGTAGGGTAGGATAGGGTTAAGCTTCATCATCCGGAGCATCATCAGTAAGCCACGACCACAGACCTTGCAACAGCTTGGTTACCCCGCTCATCTCCGTCATAAACTCCTTGTGCAGCTCCTTGATATCCAGGCGAACTTCCTCCAAGCCCTACTCCAGGTTGTCCATGCGTTCATCAATGGCTGAGGCAGTGGGAAGAGCTTTTGAAGGAGAGGCAAGACTCCAAGTCCCTTGGAGGGACCGAGTGATGCCAATCTTTTCAAGGCTCTTAGAGTCGAACTTACCCATATGACGCTGCTGTTCTTCATTTTTAAAATCGATTCCAGAAGCTTCGAAGATTTGGGTCAAAAGGGTAGCGAAGGGGAGGGGAGTTCCTTTCCTAGCTTTTCTAGTGTGAGCCATGGATCCTAAAATGGTGTTGGCCAGATCAAGATCAAGGCCATTGAGGATTCGGTAAAGTAGGATCATGGCATTGTCGGTTAGGAGAGAGTCGGAGTTTAGACGGGGTAAGAGGCAGCGCACAATGATGTTAAATATAATCTTTACCTCTAGGGTAAGGGATGAGTGGGTTAGCTGCTTTGAGGTGTTGGTATATACCTCGGGTAGAAGACATTTGGATCGGGCAAGGGTAATGCTGTCTTCTTTAGAGGGGTTTTCTTGAGAGGGTGGACAAGGGCTAGGAAGGCCAAGGAAATCAGCGAAGTCAAAGGAGCTGAAAGAGATTCTAACTCCCTTGACGACAGATTCCAAGAACCAACCATCGTCAGTGTGTTTGGCTTTGAGATTTATATAGAACAGGCGGGTGAGTTGGGGATAATAGACGGTTTCAAGATTAAGAAGGGTCCAAGCTGGGGATTTTTTAAGGATAGCAATGCATGGTAAATTCAAAGCTTCAAAGAACGCAATATCTAAAAAAATCAGAACAACAGATCCTACGAGTTCGAAACTCATCTACCCACTTACCAACCATTTCAGCATTTTCAAACCATGAAGAGGGGAGGGATTGATTTACCTGAATGAGAGCGGGAGGATAAGCGTTCTTCCTTCTAGCCTGTGTTGGAGCAGACCTCTTGGCAGGCGCTTCAAGGCTTTTGAGGGTGCCCTTCCTGGTGCTCTTGGGAGGAGGAGGCTTGGCTGTAGAGGCTTTCCGCTTCTTTGGAGATGGGGGAGGAGGAGGAGGAGAAGGAGAGGGAGCATGCTCGGGCTCCTCTTCCTCTTCTTCCTCTGACCCCGAGTCCTCAGCGTTGTCTCCATCGGTATCCTCCTCGCCCTCTCCGGATATGTCTTGCTCCTCGTCCTCTTCCTCAGGCTCCTCTTCAGAAGGAACCTCCTTGAGAGCCTCCGCCTCAGCTTTTTTTTTCCTTAAAGCTTCTTCTTCGGCTTCCTTGGCTGCATCCTTTTCCAGAATAACATCAAGATCCTCCTCTTCTTCTTCCTCATCCACCTCCTCAGCGATGACCTTCTTTTTCCCTTTCTGCTTCGCACTGAGAGGCTTCTTAGCAGAGCGTTTTTGAGAGCCCTTGGTTACTGTAGTCGTGCTCTCAGTGATGGTGCTCTGGACAGTAGCAGGGACGATGGCTTGAGGAGTGGGTTCAGGTGGGTTCAGGTGTAGGAGAAGTAGCAGTGTCCTGGTGTCCCTTGGGGGTGGCGCCAAGTCTTTTGGGTGTGGAAGCTTTCTTTGATTTGGGAGCCATGGAGGTATTCGGCTAGGGTTTCAGGATAGTTTGAGAGATTGGAGAGGGAGAACTGGAAGAGTTTTGGGTAGTTCTGAGGTTATGAGGTAATCGAGAGGGGTTGGGGTTTTAAATAGGAGAGATTTGAGTGATGGGACGGGGTTTAGGGTTCCAATGTAAGTAATGATAACATTGCCAATTTGAAAATTATTTCAATTCAAAATTCAAATTTTCTCTTAACCATTTTAGAATAGGAGGGAAATAACCGAAAATAGTTTGTTCCAAAAATATCTCAACGGATAAAAATATGTGACATAAATAAATTATTTTGAAATCCGATGAAAATAATACTTGATCAAATATCTAAAAAGATATTAACCAAATATATTCGATCCGATATCTGTTTTCTATCATTCAGTTCACAAACCTTGACATAAAACTCAAGGGTCTTGACACTGAGTAGAATTTATCTTTCGTAAAGGGAAAGCTCCCCCTACGAAAGTGCATCCTTGTTAAGCATCCTGATCTCTCGTCTAATGAAGGTGAACCTGTCCTCTTCCAAAGGCTTAGTAAAAATGTCAGCCCATTGATAATCAGTTGAAATAAAGGAAATGGACACATCACCTTTTTCGACGTGGTCTCTAATGAAATGATGCCTTACATCAACATGTTTGGTCCTTGAATACTGAACAAGATTCTTTGTAATGGAGATGGCACTTGTATTGTCACACTTAATGGGAATGCGTTTGAGGTTGATGCCAAGATCTCACATTTGTTGAGCTATCCAAAGGATTTGGGAGCAGCATGCTCTAGCTGCTATGTATTCAGCTTCTGCAGTGGATAGGGCAACTGAGTTTTGTTTCTTAGAATGCCAACTGATCAAAGATGCTCCTAAGAATTGACAACATCCTGATGTGCTCTTCCTATCCACCTTATAGCCTGTAAAATCTGCATCAGAATACCCGATTAATGTGAAATCCTTTTGCTTTGGGTACCGTAGTCCAAGCTCCTTAGTGCCATTGAGATATCGAAAGATCCTCTTCACAGCCACGAGGTGAGATTCTTTAGGATCAGCTTGAAACCTAGCACACATGCAAACACTAAACATGATGTCAGGTCTACTAGTTGTAAGATATAGTAAAGATCCAATCATTCCCCGATACTTCTTTTGATTGACACTCTTCTCAGTCTTGTCTTGATCTAGGGATAATGTTGAGCTCATGGGAGTCTTGGCTGCTTTGGATTGATCCATCTTGAACTTATTCAAGAGATCCTTAGTGTACTTGCTTTGGTTGACAAAGATCCCTTTCTTGGATTGATGAACTTGTAATCCCAAAAAGAAGTTGAGTTCACCCATCAAGCTCATCTCAAATTCGCTGCACATGATGTCAGAAAATTCCTTGCACAAAGATGTGTTAGTAGCACCAAATAATATATCATCAACATAAATTTAAATAACCAAAATGTCCTTTCCTTTGGTCTTGATAAAAAGAGTCTTGTCGATCAACCCCCTTTTAAAATCATTTTCTAAAATATATTTTGACAAGCGCTCATACCAAGCTCTTGGGGCTTGTTTCAAACCATAAAGCGCTTTGTCAAGTTTATAAACGTGATTAGGAAATTCCAAACTTTCAAAACCTGGGGGTTGAGCCACATAAACTTCTTCTTCTAAGAAACCATTGAGAAAAGCACACTTGACATCCATTTGATATAGCTTTATGCCCATAAAAGATGCAAATGCTAATAATATGCGAATGGCTTCAAGCCTGGCTACGGGAGCAAAGGTCTCCTCGTAGTCCATACCTTCCTCTTGATTGTAGCCTTGAGCAACAAGCCTTGCCTTGTTCCTCACGATTTTACCATTCTGATCTAGCTTGTTTCGAAATACCCATCGTGTGCCAATGACTGATTGATGCTTTGGCCTAGGCTTCAAGGTCCAAACTTTGTTCCTCTCAAATTCGTTAAGCTCACTTTGCATAGCAATGATCCAATCTGGCTCTTGAAGGGCCTCATCTACCTTCTTGGGTTCTATAAGAGACACAAACGCGTGAAAAGCACAAAGATCTTTAAGTTTAGAACGAGTTTGAACACTAGAAGTAGGGTCAGAAATGATATCCTTTAATGAGTGTGATGAGGAGTATTTGAATTTTCTTTTGCTAGTCTCAGCTCCTTGATTCGTCACACCAGCAGGATTGATTTGTGGTACATCTGACTCCATAGTCCTGTTAGGTTCAGTTTCAGCAGTTTCTAACATTTCAACACTGTTGAATTGGACACCAAGGGCTTTGGACGAATCTTCAACACCTTGGGCCAATTCTTTAGTGTTGAGAATCTGTTCCTGCATGTTCCTCTTCTCTGTGTTCTTGGTAGCAGCATCATCACCTTCCTCGTTCTCCGCATGGATGTTAAGATCTATATCTGCAACACTTTCACTCAAAGAACTGTCATTGCATTCATCAAATATAACATGTATACTTTCTTCAACTAACTGGGTCCTTTTATTGAAGATTCTATAAGCTTTGCTACTTGTGGAGTAGCCAAGAAATATCACTACGCGCATCAAATTTCCCAAGGTTATCTTTTCCATTGTTATGAACAAAGCAAGTACAACCAAAGGGTTTAAAATAAGATATAAGTGGTTTGCGGCCTTTGAAAAGTTCATAAGGAGTTTTCTTTAAGATGGAACGAATAAGACAGCGATTCAAAATATAGTTAGCTGTGTTAACAGCTTCAGCCCAATAGGTTTTAGGTAATGCATTTTCTAAAAGCATAGTCCTGGCCATATCCTCTAGGGTGCGGTTCTTTCGTTCCACAAAACAAATCAAACTGAAGTTGATCAAACTCCCTACCATGATCACTTCAAATTGACACTATGGGCTCGTTTCTTAAAGTTTGCAACTCCTTACAAAGTTTTGAAAACTCAAATAAGGCCTCTGATTTTTCTTTTAAAAATGCAACCCAAGTATATCTAGAAAAATCATCAACAACAACAAGCATGTACTTTTTACCATTGGGAGATTTGACTCGCATAGGACCACATAAATCCATACGTAAAAGTTCAAGGGGTCTAGAAGAACTTACAACCTTTTTGGGTTTGAAAGAGCTACGTGTTTGTTTACCTCGTGTGCATGCATTGCACATATCAATACCTTTGAAGTCCATCTCAGGTAGTCCTCTTACAAGCCCTTTCGACACAACCTTCTGTAGTGTATGTAGACTCACATGACCGAGTCTCATGTGCCAGAGCTTTGGATCGTCCGTCAAAGCTTTTAGACAGGTTAAGCTTCCTTGTGCCACTTGATCAGCATTCACAGCGTATATATTGTTGTAACGATATGCAGTTAGTATAACTTCACTTGTATCTTCTCTGCACACTAGACATCTTTTCTTGTTAAATCTAACATTATTGCCACTGTCACATAATTGAGAAACACTAAGCAAATTATACTTTAAACCATTCACAAGATAGACATTTTTAATACTATGGTTGAAATCACTCCCAACGCTACCAATACCAACGATGTCACACTTTCCTTTGTCACCAAGAGTGATTGTTCCTGTGGATTGCTCCTTTAGATCATGAAAGAGAGACCTCTTCCCACTCATATGCCTCGAGCATCCACTATCAATAATCTATTTTTGCTCCTTCACCTTGGTGATCTCCTGCAAAACAAACATCAACCTTTGTGGCTAGACCAATAAGCAAATTTAGATCCATTATTGGGATAAACCATATTTGGTAAAATAGTGCCTTTTGGGACCCAAACTTGTGTTATCCGTTCTTTTCTCAAATGAACAGGGAATGTATTGCGAATGATATATGGATCCTTTCTTCTCTAGGGGCAGGTCTCTTTTACATGTCCCTTTCGAGCACAATGGTGACATATAGGAGAGATTCTGCTTCCTTTTGCCTTTACAAATGTGGTAATGTGTTGCTTCTTTAAAAACCTTGGATTGTAACCAATACCACTTTTGTTTAGAGAACTTTGTTGCTCACCCAACATCCTATCAAGAGTGCCTTTGGATTTGGTAAAACTTATGAGGGCTGTCTGTTGGTCTTGAATCTTATTATTCAGGGAGATCTTCTCGTTCTCTAAGTCATGATGTTCACTTCTTAGAGATGAGAGATCTTGCTTGAGTTCAGATTTCTCTGAGTCAAGAGTCTTGACTTTAATGTCAAGACCTCAATAAGAAGCTTCAAGACTTTTGACCCTCATAGACAGATCCTCAATGGTTCTTTCCTGGTCCACAGTTCTCTTAATAAGAATGTTAGTTTGGGCAATAAGTTTCTCTTCATTAGCAATCATATTAGAAAGGAATTCCGATAATACCTTTTTTGGACTTGCCATAAGTTCTCTTACGGTTACCTCAAGCTTCTCATCGTGAGATTTATCTCCTGATGCCATAAGACAGACATTGGCCTTCTCATCGTCGGAGTTGGAGTCAGAATCGCTCCAAGTTGCCACCATGGCTTTCTTTTTCCATCTATCACCCTTTTTGGACTGGCTCTTCGTCTTTTGAGGGAAGTCTTTTACAAGATGATCTGTTTCACCACATTCAAAACAAGACAACGGTTTAGTCTTCTTATCATTTTTGTTGTATTGAGACTTACCTCGGAATTTAGAAGACTCTGATCCATCCTTGTTGTTGAATTGTTTCTTCATTTTGAGGATTCGAGCAAGGCCTCTTGTGATAAGAGCAAAAGGATCATCCTCATCGTCATCCTCATCTTCAGAATCGGATTCATCTTTGTTGTCATCCTTCTTAGATTTGAGCGCCAAATTCTTAGTGCTTGCTGGAAGTTCTCCATCGTCTTTATTAAGGATCATCTCATGCGTGATCAGTTTCCCAAGCAGGTCGTCAAGAGGCAGAGTAGTGAGGTCTTGGGCTTCCTCTATAGCTGTTACTTTAGGACCCCACTTTTCTTTTGGGAGACACCTCAATATCTTCCTTACTTTCTCCACGTTTGTAAAGCTCTTGTCGAGAGAGTCAAGGTTGTTGGTGATTTCTGTGAATCGTGTGAACATGACCTTGATAGACTCATCAGGCTTCATCTTGAAAAGTTCATACTTTCGAAGGAAGATGCTGATCTTGGTGTCCTTCACTTGGCTGGTTCCCTCATAGGTAACGACCAGCTTGTCCCAAATCTCTTTAGCTGGCCTACAAGATGAAATACGGTTAAACTCATCAGTGCTAAGACCACAATAAAGTAAGTTAATAGCCCTGTAGTTTTTGGAGACGAGTTCAAGATCCGCTTGGATGTATTCAGACTCCTTCTTTGCGACTTTGGTTCCATTTGGTCCATCTTTCTCTGGAATCTTTGGCCCATTCTCTATAATGTTCCAAAGTTCCAGATCTTGGTCTATGATGAACATCTTCATCAATGATCTCCAGTGGACAAAGTTGTTTCCTACAAAGAGTGGTGGTCTGCTGGTAGACCTTCCCTGTGCAAATCCTCCGCTTGCTTCACTAGACATGATCGAAAACTCACAAGATTGTTAGATCAAAAGCAGTGAGTAAAGCTCTGATACCAATTGAAGGTTCGATAATGTAAAACAAAGTAATATAGAAATACTCTAGAAGGGGGGTTGAATAGAGTATGCCGGTTTTTCGCAGATTCTCAAGACTTTTGAAGTTCGTGCAAAATCCTTTGAGATTAGACTTAGTCTTTTCTCTAAAAACCTGAATCACAAAGTTAAACAGTCGAACCAAGTGCGGAAATAAGGTAAAGCAATAAGTAAAGGACTCGATGAGTTGTTTACGAGGTTCGGCACGAACTTGGCCTACGTCCCCGTCTAGGGTTCTTCCACAACCCTAGGATTCAACCAGCTTTTATTGATTCACAAGACTTAGGATCCTAGTAGCTCCCCGAGAAGCCTCTCTCCTATACAATTGCAATCTAGTCAACTCACGTTCCCTTGGAGTCCTAGACCAATCTAGAAGAGCCCCACCTCTCTATGCTATCTAGTACAATCCTCTTACACTTATTGAATCAATCGCCTAATGTCTGCTTCCCGAGTTACAAACTCTTGAGTATAACACTCTCTCGAAATATATCCTATAAGCTCATAGTGTAACTCTCAAATGCTTTGAAATGAAATTACAGACTCTTAAGGACTAACAGAGAGCACACGAAGAAGACAGATCTCGCTTGAAGGCTTGAGTGTATGAAAGCTTGTGTTCAACAGGTGTGTTGCTGTCTTCTTCTTCCTTTTCTTTTTATTGAAACAAATCGGCGCCTAAGGATCTTCACCAACGGCTAGAGAGGATCATGGCTTGAGTTGGATCTTCTATCTTTGGAAACTTTTGGAGGCCATGATCTTCCGATTTGAATCTTCTCAATTTACAACATAAGGAAGGAAATAATATTCGAAAATACTTCCTGAAAGGTTAGTGTATATATAATAATATAATGGAAGCATATAATAACATAAAATAATATTCGAACATAATATCATATAGAACAAGTTTTGTGTTTCATCAATACTGTTAAATCTTCAAGACCTTTGACACAAACAGACTGTCAAATCCTTTGAAACTTATTCCGATTTTCATCAAGGGAGTGGAGTTATCAGCAAGTAAGGTTCCTTTCAGCGAACCAAGATTGCATTGAATGCGGATCGCAGCGGCACACCACCATCGAGTGCCCCCATGCTGAACAATTACACCTAGCGGAGACTCACCAAGAGGCGCGCTACATGAGGGGTCCCAATCACCAATATTGGGGAGACCAAAGGTTCCATCAACCACAAAGGAACCCGGTTAACCCTAGGGACCCTCCGCCTTATAGAGCTCTTGGGCACCCGGAGAGAGACCAAAAGAAGGATGATCTTCAACTAGTACTGGATGAAATCAGGCGGAATCAGGCTAAGAATGATCAATCCAACAATGCCATCCATTCTCAACTCAATCACCTGACCACAAGGATTGGGGAGATGGACATATGGAAAAAGAACGTAGAGACCCAACTGGGTCAATTGGCGGCATAAATCCCTAGGCCGTCCGGAACACTCCCTGGGCAACCCACTACAAATCCTAAGGGAAATCCGGTACGGGCCATGTCGCAGCCATATAATTGAGGAGTGGCACCAAAGTACACAAGCCACGGACGAAAACGGAGGAGAAAACAGACCCATTCGACATCGACAAACCAGTTGATGTCGACCCAGAGGTCGATATCGACCACCATGTCGACCCCATGGTCGATGTCGATTGCACTGCAGAACCTGAGAAATCACAGAAGAGGTCGAAATCGACCCTACCAGTCGATATCGACCCAACTCCAGTCGACATCGATGTTCAGCAGGCCCCTCCGACCTCCGTTTTGGCCCCTACTCCAAAGAAGACGTTGTCATTCCCTTCCAAAGCATTGGAGGATCCCACCAAAGGTAAGTTTAGGCGCTTCATAAAGATACTTCAAGGACTTAACATTACTATCCCTCTTACAGAAGCCCTAAGCGAGATGCCTGCCTATGTACGATTCCTCAAAGACATCTTGAGCAAGAAGAGATCCATGGCAGAAATCGCAGAGGAATGCTCAAAGATGGACTTCCCTGAGAAGAAGAGTGATCCAGGGAAGTTTGCAATCACCGTGGGACTTGGCCAACATCGCTACAAAGCCCTATGTGACCTAGGGGCAAGTGTAAGTCTCATGCCTCTTTCTATTTGCCAAAAAGTGAACATTGGCGCACTTGAACCTGTGGACATGAAACTTTATATGGCTGACAACTCATTCGTCAGGCCCACAGGTATAGTTGATGACGTTCCGGTAAAGGTAGGTAAGTTCTTTGTGCCTACTGATTTCATTGTATTGGAGATGCCTGAAGATCCTGTAGTGCCTATTATACTGGGTAGGCCTTTCTTAGCTACTGCAGATATCAATATCAATGTACGTCGAGGGTTACTAACCTTTACTATAGGGAACGAAGTGATAGAATTCTCTTTCAACCCAACCATGAGCGAAACAAAGCACCTGGAGTAAGTAGTCCTCTCACCGGCTAAGGAGAAGCTTAGAAAATTTTTGTTGGTGAGGACGGAAACAGCAAGCAGGGTCGACATCGACTGGAACCAGTCGATATCGACTGAAAACATCGAAATCGACCCCCCTTGGTCGAAATCGAGTATGCCAAATCGCTGCCAGGAGCTTAAGTATGGGGTCACAGAGGTCGATATCGACCCCCACATGTCGGCATCGACCAAAGCTCTCGAAATCGACCCATCTTGGTCGACATCGACCACCCCTCAGCCCGAAGATTTCTGTTTCGGACCCAAACAGGTAAGCCCAGGTATGACTCGTAACCCTCCTCTGTCCCTTATTAATAAATCAATTAAACCCATTATTGATAATTCTACTAAAGAGAGGGTCAAAGCTCCATGGTTTGCCTATATTGCAAAAGTTAGGTCAAGAAAGAGAAGGAAAGCACCCAAAGAAGAACCTAACAACAAAGAAGCCTTGGTCGCCGAGCTTAGCTACTACCAAAAGGACCTAGATGATCCAGGAGAAGGCTCATGCTCGAAGGGTCCCTACATAAAAGGGTCATAAAGCATTGACGGAGAAGTCGGCCTAGCGACTAAAAAATCTAGAGCGTGTACATAAAACCTTTAAATTTTTCATAAATGGTTTTTAGGATTTAATTTTTGGTTTGAAACTTTTTAAAACTGAGATAATTCATGCTTTATCTATATGTCTAACAAAGATTGCAGGTTATCAAGAAAAAGGAACGACGAAGAAGAAAAGAAGCTTCTGCAGAGGCAGTCGAAATCGACCAGGCCAGTCGAAATCGACCCCCCCCCCAGGGTCAAGCCACCTCCTAGAGTCGACTTCGAGGACTCAGGAGCGAAAAAAAGAGGTCAATATCGACCCTAATACTCGATATCGACCCCAATCAAGCAGCCCTTGTCTTCATTTTCTTCCTCAACTTCGACAGATGCAGTCGACATCGACCTCTAACCTAGATATCGACTTCTGGCATCGACCCAACCTGAAATCGACCTGAATCCGCAGGTTGCGCTGTGAGTTTCTCTCTACCCTTGTTCTTCTTTTTAATACAGTGAGGACACTGTATATTTTAAGTGTGGGGTGGGGGAAAAGCATGTCTTATGGTCATAACTTGGTTTTCTTCTTCGCATTGCATTCATGTTTAAATTTTTTTTTTTAGTTTTACTTTTATAAAATGTCAAAAAATCAAAAAAAAAATTCAAAAAAAAAATGTCAAAAATATAAAAAAAATGCATGTTTATTTTTAGTTTATTTTCTAACCCTGCTTAGATGTCCTATAATGAAAACTCAATAGCTGACTTGATCATGTAAACCCTAGGCATATTTGGATGGTTTAGCCTAAGTCCTTAAATTTTTATGTAGATTGTGAACTTGTGATGAAATTGAGCACATATGATCCTAGGCTAAAAAGCAAATCCAACAAAAATTGTCCTTGTGAGAATTTTGGCCTATAGGGAGAACATCAAAAATCCCTCCGCTTTCTTGAGTGAATTTACTCTTCCTATGCATCTCTAAATGTTGTGATAGTTATTCAAAGCCAATGCATATATATGTCTATGTTTACGAGAATTAAATGACGGAGGCATCTTTTAAGCCATTTTTATCCTCTCTTTACCTACCCTGCATTATCCCTGCTTGAAGCCAGAACATTAGCCTGAGCCTGAAATTGCAAACTCCACAAAATTATCCCTAGCCGAATTGAGCCTGACCCCCATTTGGGAATTGAGACTTAGATTGGGTGGACTAATGCCTTGTGGAAAGAAGCGAGCATAATGTCCAGTTTTGAGAAAGGAAATATTGGGTTGGTTCATATTTACATTTTGTCATATTTTGTAAAAGGATTTATGGCTCAACATATAAATGCACATAGTCTTTTAGTATTTACTTATTATAAAAAAAAGAGAGAGATGTATATACAGTGCATGAGCCAAAATCCTTAAGTCTTTTATTCATACAAGTGTTATAGTTTTTAGAGGTATATTAGAGTTTGGAAGAAGGGTTGATAGTATGGTTTACATCTTTTAAATGCATCTTTAGAGCATATTATATAAAGATGAGTTGGGAAATAGCACTATAGAGATTGAGCTTACATTGAAGAGTTATGGTTTGGGTATTACAAGTGTTGGGATTTAGGAGTCTTGATTCCCGAATTATAAGAGCACCACATAGCCAAATAATTCCATACCCTTTATTTCATACCAACCCCCATTATAACCCCGCCGAATGGAGTCTTCTTTGAAGTCTTCCATTGAGCGAAAGTCCTCCTGATAATTCTTATTGCATTTTCATAATTGGTTGCGAAGTGGATTATTATAAATTGCAATGTTTATGAGATTGTATATGGAATTGAGTTGAGAGTTGATCTTCATAGCCTAAACACATGAGAGTTGAGTGCAAACACATTATCCCTGTGAGGTTGGATCAAAATTGCATTTTCCTATGGATCGCCAAAATATGTGCTATGACGTTAAATTCACTTGCTTTGCTTTGCTACCGCTTATGATGTTGCTTTTGACAAAGGCGAAGACTTGAAGGATGTTTGTAGGTGTTGGTTATTACTTGGTTATTGCTTGAGGACAAGCAAGTCTAAGTATGGGGTGTTTTGATGTACATATTTGTACCTTTGTTTATTGCATCTTTTGACTTCGTATTTCATTCGATTTCCAAGGAAAAGGTTCAAAAGAATATAAACTTGTGTAAGAATGGGCTAAAATGCAAGAAATAGAGTCTGCACAAGTTTTAAGCTAACCATGCCGGAATTCGAGCGAAAACGGAGTCAAAACGGAGAAGCCAAGTGAAGCTGAGCAGAGGTAGATATCGACCTTAGACCCAGATATCGACCTATGGTGTCGATATCGACCTCCATATCGACCTCAACATAGACATCGAGTGAAGCTGAACAAGTCGAGCACGAACAGAGACCTCGATATCGACCCCCTGGTGTCGATATCGACCCCTTATCTCGACAGAAGATAGACTCGATTTCGAATGCGGATTGGAACTTTATCTTCAAGGAGGCACGGATTTATCTCACACCTTCAAGATCGATAGCAGCTGGAGGTTTTACTTATAAGCTTTATCAAGTTATTTAAGTTTTTATCAAAATAAAAGACCTATCCTAATTGTTTGGATAGAGTTCATAGTTTAGATAGGAGTTACAATCCTTGGATAGCGAGGATTAGTAGCCTATAAATAAAGCCCTAGGGGCTGATTTGTTAGATCATCCAAGAAACAATCATCAATCAAGACAATAGAGTTAGAGTTAGAGAGAAGTTTTAGGGTTTGACGTTTGCGAAAGTTGGCGTTGAGTTGTAAAGCTTCGGAGTTTATTTTAATGCAAGTTTATTCCCTTCAATCAACAATGAATCCCATGGTGAGAAGCGAGTAGTTCCCCAAAGCTCTTAGGGTCGGGGTGAGCCCGACGTTAGCCATGCGCGCTTGAGGTAAGTATTTGATGTCGATATCGTTGTGTCTATCTCTCCTCCTACGATTCTATGTTTAGTCCTAATCGAAAGAAAAGGGATTCATGCTAACAACTTGAGGTATAAACATAAAATTGGTAGAGACAATTAGGTTTATTTGCAAGAGTAATCCTAAGAGTTGGTGTACGGCGAAAGCTTGTCCCTCGGGTGAAATAGCACAATTGTCCGTCTTATTTATCTTATCGCATGCATTGGTTAACGTTGTGGTAAATCCTAATCCTAGGAGTTGCTTTTTACATAGTTTAAGTCACATAAACCACTGTTATTTCTGTTCATCCCTTCTCATCCATTCTTAAATCTTCGGCCTTTCTTTGCCGACGAAGAACTAACACACTGCAGGGAGACATCGATATCGACCCCAGACGTCGATATCGACCACTGAGTTCGTCGACAGTTTTCTGAGTCGACGACGAACATAGCTGCGGAGTTTGCTGAGCATCGATATCGACCCCCTAGCATCGATATCGACCCTTCTATATCGACTGACAGTCTTCTGAGCTAGTCGATTTCGTGACTGACATCGATATCGACCCTCCCCTGTCGATATCGACTGCTTGTTTTTGTCTCTGCAGGTCTTCTGTTGCAGAGAACATCGACAACCGAGGTCGACATCGAGGCCTAAGGTTGAAATCGAGGCTTCTGGTCGACGCAGACGTGAGATTTCCAAAGCTATTAGGATCCCGCTGACACGCCTCCTCGTGGATCGATCCTGACTACCCTTCCACTACAATGGGAGGAAGTCTTGTAATTATTTGCATAGGCTAGGAGTGGGTTTACATATTTACATCTTTACATTTGCTATATATTTGTACTCGACTTTACCTCCTTAACAGCGGTGAAGCGATGCAACATGCAAATTGATGAAGTTGGGGAGTTCAGGAAACTCCAGCTGCAGGGGTTGGAAGAATTGAGATTGGATGCCTATGATAACTCTATCCCCTATAAGGAAAAGACAAAGGCATGGCACGACAAACATATCTTGCGAAAGAACCTCAAGGTTGGGGACAAGGTCCTTCTATTCAAATCGCGCCTACAACTCTTCCCAGGTAAGCTTCGCTCTAGATGGGCAGGGCCATATGTGATTACTAATGTCTTTTCTCATGGTGTAGTAGAGCTACTCAATGAGAGGAATGGAGACATTTTCAAGGTAAATGGTCATAGAGTGAAGCCATATTATGAAAGCTTTGTCAAAGAGGATGGTGATAAGTTGGTTCTCAATGAACCAAGTACTGAGGATCATTAGGGAGTCATAACGTCGAGCCAATAACGTTAACTAAAGGTGTTGCTTGGGAGGCAACCCAAGGTAAGTAGTTTAGGTTTTATTTTCTTCTAGCATTAAGTTGTTTTTAGTTTAATTTTGGTTGGTTCGGCACACTAACCTCACAGGATTAAAAGAAGAGGAGATCAAAGAAAATTGGGGCCGCCCCGTCGCCAGCCAGGCCGCCCCGCGAACACGACGAAGAGCGAAATCTCTTCACAGATCGCCGGCCGCCCCGTCGCCCTGCCCGGCCGCCCGCGGCCTATGACGGATGACAAAAAAAATTTGGCCCCACACCTCTATCTCCTTTAACCCCATCCACATATCTCTTTTAGCTTTTTCCTCACGTGAACTATCACCATATATCCTTATCTATCTCTTTCTTCAACCTCCAAAAGAAAAACAAAAACCTCCATTAAAGCCCTTTTCTCCCACAGCCTTCAAAAAAATCAGCCCTTCCCCACAAATCTTCCATTATCCACCTTCATCCTTCAAAAAACCACACACATTCTCTTATCCTTCCTAAATCTACACGGAAATCGGCCCTATCCCAAGAATCCTCAAAATTTTTGGGAGAATCCACCACAGAGGGAGGAATTGGAGACGTCGGAGAGCAGATCTGACATCGGAGCATCAGATCCGGCAATTCCTGAGGTCGCCCCATCGCCAGCCCAGCCGCCCCGCAGCCACCCTGATCGTCGGCCGCCCCGTCACCCTACTCAGTTACCCGGTGGCCACCCCTGTTGTCGGCCGCCCCGTTGCCACCCTCGGCTGCTCCGCCACCACTACAGAAACTCAACATTTGTGAGTTTTCTTTATTTCAACTCTTCTTGGGTAATTTTCTTAGCTTGAATTGAACATGTCGAGGCCCCATAGGATGAGTAGAAGTCAAAAGGAGAAGTGGAATGCTCTAAATACCCGTAATTTCTTTCAAACCAAAATTTTTTCACCAGCCTACACTTAGGATGTTGGAGATGGATGTGTGTGCTAGGCAATTGTTAGAGAATGGAGGCTTGGGGAATTTCATAGAAAAGAATGCTCCTACTTATTCGAGCTTAGTTAAGGAGTTCCTAGCGACTTTGAGTGTGCGGTCGACATCCATTGAGTTTCGGTTGCTTGGGCGGGATTTCATGATGACGAAGGAGCAAGTGGGACAGATTTTTGGGGTTACTGCTGCACCAATTGCAGGTTGGTTTGATGTATCCATGGGAGAGGGTTCTATTGCTTTTTGGCTTGCGGCGACTAGGGTACCTTTTGAGGCCAAGAAGGGCCAATATAAGTCGAGTATTAGGCACCCTGCTCTACGACTGATCCACAAGGTTCTAGCCAACACATATTTTGCCCAAGCTGAGGTCAACAAGATCTCACTTAGGGACATGTCGTATTTATGGTGTTTGACGCCGGAGAGCCCAGTGGTCCCAGGTTGGGTGGATTTGTTCTTATTCAACTGCAGGGACATCGTTGACAAGCACAAGACGACGACGATTAGCTTTGGGGGACTCATCACTCTCATAGTGTGAGAGTGTATCGATCTGCGCACTATCCCTGATGTTCTGCATGGGCCATTTATGTATGATGAATCCCAGATGAGGAAAGCTGGCCATTTGGAGGGGAGATCATTGATGTTGGCCTGAAGGACAGGCCATCTTGGGGGGATTCAGTTGAGATGACCCCGACCACTTTCTTTTGGTCCTACTGTAGATGATTTCTTTATGGGCCCTGAGGATGATGATGATGAGGTTGATTGATGTACATATTTTGTACCCTTTTTATTTGCAGGTTTTGACTTTATATTTCATTCAATTTCTAAAATAAAGGTTAAAAATAATGCAAATTTGTATAGAATGAGCTAACGTGCAAGAAATAGAGTCTGCACAAGTTTTGGTCTAAATATGTAGGAATTGGAGTGGAATCGGAGTCAAAACGAAGAAACCAAGTAAAGCAGAAAAGTGGTCGAAATCGACTACACAGGTCGATTTGCGAGAGCCGACGTTGAGTTGTAAAGCTTCGAAGGTTTAAATTTAATGCAAGTTTCTTCTTTTCAATCAAAGATGTTTGTTGTGATGAAGAGCGAGTAGTCGTCCCACTTCTAGGGTCGGCGTGAGCCCGACGGTAGCCATGTAAGTACGCTTATTCTATATTTGATTATGCGATCTCTTCTTCTACCCCGCGCTCAATCCTTTATGCAAATTTAGGATTATTCCTTATTTACCTTATATGAAGCGAAAGTGGATTATATATATGTGAATTTGGATAGTAATTAGGTCTTGCCTACGAAAGTTGACATAAACCCTAATTATGAAAAAGGTAGAAACAATTAGGTTTTTATGCGAAAGCCTCTATATCCCTAATTGGTGTTGAGAAAAGTTTAATCTTTTATGTGAATTGGTCATACTATATGCATGGTTACTGTCGTGGTGAATACCTATCCTAGGAGCCCTTAAGTTTATTGAAAGTAAAACCCTAAAAAAACAGTTGCCTTTTATTTCTTTATTTCTTTGTTTTATGCAAATCGACATCGACTGAGAGCCACTCGATATCGAACATTTCTGTCGATATCGACCACGCTGCATCGAGCATTTCTTCGTCTACAGTTTTCTGAGTCGATAGAGCTACTGATCCACTCGAAATCGACCATTCCAGTCAATATCGAGTTTTTATGTTATTTTCTCTTCTTCGCAGGTTTCTCTCCAGATCAACGTCGTCACTAGGAATCGACTGCCCCTGTCAATATCAACTATTAAACTCGATATCGAGGCTTCTGTTCGACTTGCGCAGAGTTCGCAGACACTACTCAGGCACTGCTGACCCGCCTTCTCGTGGATCGATCCTGATTCCCTTCCACTACAACGGGAGGAAGTCTTGTAGTTTATTTGCACGGATAGAGGATTGGTTTGCACTTATATTATATTTGTTTAAGTCAATTCTTCCTCCTAACAATGATGGGGATGATGTTGCTCAGGACGATGATGGTGGTACTCCTGATGTTCAGACGGATGTAGGAGGTGGGGGTGTTGGACCTTCTGGCACAGTTGGAGTAGGTGCTGGTCCAGGTTACTATGAGCTTGAGCAGAGGATGATGGCGATGTCTCTCCGCCAGGATACCATGTGGGAGCATCAACAGATGATGTCTCGTTGTCATGATGTAATGTGGGATCACCAGAAGCAGCTGTATGTTGACATTGGAGACATCCGTCGGGATGTTCGTGGACTGACTACTAGCCTGGCTGATATATGTGAGAGCCAAGCAGAGATGTGGCGTATACAGAAGCAGATGCTACAGAGATAGCAGGATGCCTGGGAGGCTCAGGAGCTGCCTATCCTCACTTCCCACCTTACCCGCCACCACCACCTCAGCAGTGAGCATGTTAGTTTTTCTTTTTTTTTTTCTTTTCCCTTTCCATTTATTTTTATGTTTTTGTCATTGAGGACAATGTCAGAATTAAGTATGGAGGGGAGATTTGCATGACATGTTAGGAATGTATTTTATCTTTATGTTTGCACTATGACTTTAGGTTGCATGTTTAAATATTTAAGTTGATGTTATTCCTAAAAAAAATCCGAAAATTATATATATATTTATGTAATTATATTTATGCATTAGTTAGAATATTGGGTCTTATTTTCCCATATGGATGCCACTTGTCCTCTAATTTATCTATTGAGACTTATGCCCCATGATTTGCTTGGATTGTTGAAACCTTTAATATATGTTTTCTACACAATTTGGTGAACATAATTGGTTAATGATTGAGCACATAAGATCTTTGATTTTTGGGTGATTTTGAAGTTCTAGAAATGATCTTGTGAGCTTATTTTGGCCTATTGTGGACAAAGTATATTATGTCCTTTTGCTTGTTGAGTGTACTCTCTTTAATTGCTTCCTCTTTGGCTTGCATTTAGATATCTTTTTCAAGGCTGCATATTATGATTTATGCACATGACTTAAACATGATTGAGTCACCTTTATTAGCCCTATTTGACTCTATTTCCACCTTACATATTATCCTCTGCTTGAAGCCAATTTAAGCCTAATTGCCTATTCTTTTGTAGCTCCACAAGATTTTTCTACAACCAATTATAGACTGACCCTATCCGGGAATTAGGTATAGTTGGTGAATATTCATATTGTGGATGATGGTTTGAGTGGTGGATTGTATGTTTGAGGTATATGTATGAGATGTTTGATTCTTGCTAGTAGTTTATACATTACTTGGGACCTAAGGAGGATAAAATTCACTTAGGGGTAAAATTTAAGGAAAATCATTTGATATAGCATGACAAAAAAAACATATGGAAGAAAAAAAAGAAAGAAAAAAAAGGAATGAGTTGAGTATGGTTCGTAAAGTATTATGCTTGAGATTGGAATTGTATGACATTGTAGATTTATGGTATGAGTTTATGAGTGGTATTGTGATTTGGTTGCTTCCTTAGTTCCCGGATTATGAGCACCACATCGCCTAAATTGTTCCATACCTTATGCTTTCTACCTTGGCCCCATTACAACCCAACTGAAAGACCTCATGATTTTTGTTGTGTGTAGAGTCACCAGCGGTGGAGAGCTAGAACACTGGTGCAAGACTATTGTAGCTAAGTTCTTAAAGATGGAGTTTTGAGTGTAAACATTTAACCCTAAATACTTGAGCGAGAGTAAAACACATATTCCTTGTGAGGTCTAGAATGGATATGGTTGCCTGATTTCATTGATTATTGCAATTATGTGCTATGATGTTGTTAATCTACTGTGTTTGCTAGTTTTTCACGCACTTAAAGAATATTGGGGTGAATACATGAATTGCTATTCTATGGGGTTGCAAAGTTGATTTTTCTGTTGCTTGAGGATAAGCAAAGGTCAAGTGTGGGGGAATTTGATAGAGTATAATTAGATATGCATATTAGGATTCATTTAGCTTACTTTGGGTGTAAATAATGCATATTTTAGTTACAATTACATGTTTAGTTGTGGTGTTGGTAGAGTCGGAATCTATGCAATTTTATGGTTAATTTCAGGAAGATATGGATTCGACGAGGAACGAGGAAAATCTTGGATGAAGGAAGAGTCAAGGGGAGGACGAAAAAAGAAGAGCACGGTAGCGGATTCGAATTTCGAGAGCCTAAGTGAAGAACAAGTCAACAGAAGTTGTCGCCGGACAAGCTGAACTTGTTTTGCACTTCCTGGAGGCCTCGGTGGTCGGAATGCCAATTATAAGCATGTGTTGGAAAGCTATTTCTGAGCTCTACAACTTTTATGTTGGCATCAAGACCAAATTCGAAGAGGAAAATTCGTTGTGAATAGTATGGCCGCCCCGCGGCTCGAAGCCCGTGGCCTTGGTGGCTGCCCCGCGACTTGCTGCTGAACGCCGAATCAGAATTCGAATCTGAATTAGGGTTTTTTAATATGTTTTTGGCCTACTATTTTGAAGGTTTTTAAAAAGGACATCTTAGGGTTATGTTTTATTCACCTTATGCACTTTAGAGAATCATTGAGAGCACGTTTGAGCATAAGCAACTAAAATCTCAAGGTTTCGCCTACAGTTTGGATCTTTGAATGTTGAATTGTGAGTTGCTTAATCTAGTTCTTATTCATATTCAAATGTTTTGGCTTCTTTGTGCTTAATTCCTTGAATGTGTTTTATTCTCTCTGGCCCGATCAACTAGTTAGAGTAGATTCATTCAATTTCTAGGGTTTTGCAGATTCCTCGTAGCGAACCTTAACCCAAGTGGCAATCATATCTCTTTACGACTCGTAGGACTAATCTGATGTGTAGGAAGTTGAATATATGTTAAATATCGACTCGTAGCTTGATATTGCGTATACCTTGGTTAATTCATATTCTTAATGCTATCTCTAGGTTAAATCTTAATCGTGTTAAGGTTATTTAGAGATAAGAATTACTAGGACTTGTAGGACTAGTAATTTACCTAAGATCTGGACAAGGACATTCGTAGGAAAAGACAAGAACTAGAGGCTGAAACAAGGATCAAATTCATCAATCGAAGTGCCAAATTTTAGGTGAACCTATTTCTCTCTATTGCATTCTATAACCTCCATTACTTTGTTTGCCTGCTTTCGCTTTGATAAAAGGCGGACATTTCACTCACAAAACTCTCTTTTGCTGTTACTTGCGATTAGATTGACATAGGAATTTATTAGATTTCCCTGTGGATCGACCTCTTTCTTACCAACTATACTAGTTGTAAGTTTGAGTATTCTCTGGCAGGAACAACGACAGGTTTTCCTCTTGTCAATAGCTCTTAGAGGTGGATGACTCCACCTCTCGAGATTGCTTAAGTTGATGAATGGTTTGGGTTTTGAAGAGTTTGAAACCGTTTTGAGAAAAGAATTGCTTTTGGAAAGGTTTTAGTCTCGGGGACGAGACTTGTTTTTAAAGGTGGATGAATGTAAAGACCGGAATTTTGAATAAGTATTTAATTGCCAAAACTGGAAAATTTCGAAAAATGCGTCCCCGAGTGGATTTCTAAAAACGGAATGTTTTTGAAAACAATCCCGACATATTTTTTAAAAGATAGATTTTTGAGAGAAATCCCGCTATATTATTCGAATTTAAAACATAGAGTCCTGTGAGTTATTTGAAATGGATTTGAAACTCGAGTCGGAATTTCGGGATCGGTATTCGGACTTAGGGTCGGTTGAGCGGAATCTCTCTCTCCTTGGGCCGACTCCATCTGTCCTCTCCTATCTTCCACTCATTCTCTCTCCTCTTCCACTACCCATTATTATTTTGTCTTTACCCTCATAAAACCATAAGGAGCCCCTATAAATGGTAAGCTCCAATCCCCAAAATTTTCAGAATAATCAACATCAAAATCTGAGCCACCAACCTCTCTCTCACCTCATCATATTTTCACAAAATTAAAACCCAAAATCAAAGTTCTCACCTTTTGCTCCCTTCAATCCATCCTCCTCACTCTCCATTCTCCATTTCTTGCTTCTCACCCACAAAACACCCAAAAACACCTCCTAGAAGACCTCCTCTCAAAGAAATAACCCAAATATTGGAATCGGAAAGCGTTTTCCACATAAAAACCAACTTCTGTCCACCTTTTGCCTCCGCGAGATCTTAGTCGCGCCCACGAGTTCCAGGTCGTGCCCGCGAGTTCTAGGTCGTGGTCATGAAAACCAAGCCCATAAGCCAGAGTTCTTACTCGCGGCTGCAAGACCCATTTTCGCCGCCGCGACTTTGCCCAGATTTGCGTCGTTGTCTCAGTAAATCGACTCGTTCTCCCTCATCTTAACTTTTTTCTCTTCTCTATTTGTTCTCTCTTGATCTTTGCTCTTTTCTCTACCTTCCAAGGTTAGGAAATCTCAGATCTAATGCCTTGTTTAGTGGATTCGAGCTCATTTCTCCTTCCTTCCCATGTTTTTGAGAAAGGTAAACTCTCCCCATTCTATCCTCTCGTTTTGGGTTTAGATTTACGTAAAGGTTCTCTTTTAACCAAGATCTATGACTCCTAGGCCTTGTCGTAGCAAGCTCTCATTGAATCGGAGCCCAAGGACTCACCTCCTTCAAGTTTTTGAAGAAAGCCTCCAAGAGGCTAGGTAATCCCTCTTTCGCACTTCTTTCTAGTCCACGTTTGAGTCTTACATGGTTGTTTAAGGTTGGTTTTATGTTAGAAATATTTTAAAATAAGTTTGGGTTAAAATGGGTTTGGATCGAAGCAAAATGAGTGAGATTTGAAGCAAAAACGAGCATCCAGGTTCAAATCTCGTCGCGGTATAACATAACCAGAGGAGGAAGAAGGCCTTTCGCGGTTGCGACCACGGTTTTCGACGCGGAAAAACCTCTGTGTCGTGGCCAACGAGTGCCTTCTAATGAGGGAATCTAGGGAGATTCCGCGGCCGCGACCGACCCTCTCGCTGTCGTGAAATCCCCTTAGTGGCTTGGCCGAGCCACCCCTTGACCCCCTTTGGCATGAGTTGTTGGTTTTTGATTCCGATCCTTTTTAATTGAATCTGAGTTCGAGATTATTTCAGAAAATGGGATTTTGGAATATTAATTTAATAACGGGATTTCGGAATAAAAAGGATTATTTTAATATTAAAAGGAGATTTTTACGGAATTTGAAATATCGGTTTGAATGCTTGGAAAATGTTTTGAGAGCTTTGTTTCAAATGTCGGGATCCTTAAACTTGATTAAATGATGGATAATTGGACTTCGAAATGAACTTGAGTATTATAAAATTTGCATAACTGGATGAGTTGTCTTTTGAGATTTCCGCTTTGAGAATGATTTTAGAATGATTTGAGAATGACTTGAGAACGATTTGAGAATGGTTTGAAATGGTTGAACGACGGATTGGATTTGGAAATGGTTTTAGAACTTGGTCCTTGAGTGTGTGTATGACTAGTAGTCTCGTGCCTTATCGCTTTTGTACTATTATCATAGGTGATTGTGCTTGAGTTGCTTGAGTAGATTGGTTGCTTGTGTGGACTTTGCTTGCGATACACCTTACTGTTTGGCTTATCAG
Organism: Persicaria maculosa; assembly: GCA_963922045.1. Lineage (NCBI taxonomy): Eukaryota > Viridiplantae > Streptophyta > Magnoliopsida > Caryophyllales > Polygonaceae > Persicaria > Persicaria maculosa. Next base: position 50,557,406 of record OY998267.1, read on the forward strand.
GTAAGTTCCTTTATGGAATTACTCAGACTGATCAGACACACCCTCCCGCTTGTAGTTGTATGACATTAGGTGTTGCATAAACATTGAAGCATGTCATGTAGTAACATGCTTAGGTTGCACACGTGATTGAGCATCTGTTTACTTATTGCGTATGAAAAGAGAACGGTCGTGATCTGTGCAAGTCCTAGAGTCTTTGCTAGGGTCATAGGTCCAAGATGCTTACGACTTTTAAAAAGCAAAAGACAACACGTGACCAAGGCAACCCTTACACGCCATCTTCAACCAGCAACAACAGCTACATGACGTTGTCTACAACATCTCAACTGCAACAAAGACCCACGCGTTCCGCAACAGAACAGCCACACGCGCCACCAAGTTCTCCACCATCCCAACCCCTAACCAACAACTCATTCAGCACCCAAATAATCCATATGTGCTAGCAAAGGGCCCAAACAAGGGGGAAGAACCCAACAACAAATGGAGCCACAAACGCAAGCTGTTCACTCCCACGACAATGTCGACGACCACGGAACGACGACGAGGAAACCAACCATCATCAACCCAAGCCACCACCCCTGGCCAGCCATACTTGAGGATCCACAATAGGTCAAGAGATCCACCAAATCGCCACCCAAAGTAGCCAAACGTTCAGCCCTCAAGAAAAAAGAAATAGGCACTTAAGGAGGGAAAGATGGAGATAAGATGTGAGGATCCTCAAACAAAGCCAACTGAACCACCATGGATCACCACAAAGTCAGAGAACCAAACACCACGGCACAACCTAGACACAAAGCCGAAGGTAGCAAAAGAGGAAGAAACTCACCAACAGGTAAAACCGAGCCACCCAGGGCCCCGGGGGCACCTCTGCTGCTACACCCATCTCACCGGAGTCACGCTCTTGACCACAACGACGGAGTTTCCACCCAACCTGACGTGCTTCGGGATCGACGGCGCAAATTCCGATCTTCTTTTGGATTGGGTGAGGGATGGTGAGAAGGATCGAAGGTAGCAGTGGAAGGTATTCGGTGTTCTTGGTGGAAGTAGAACCCGAACCGGTAGCTGGATAGGTAAACCCGAACCCGTAGGCCTCTCACCCTTGGATCCATTTTACTCGATCTAACAACCCTCGGAATCTAACGTCGGGCCCGTCGATCCTTCAATACCGTCGCCTCTCACTAAGGTGTTTTCTTCAGCCTCTCACAAAAGGTTTTTGTTCTCGACCTCTCCCCTAAGAACGCGATTCTTAACACGAATCAATGGAAGCTAAAATGCTCACTTTTTTTATCAAATTCAACTTGTCCCTAAAAGGAAAGATTTTACATATATATATAGGAGTTCATTGTCATCTCCATGCGTTTGTAATCGATGTGGGAAAAAGAAGACTTCAGATTTTCGTTCAGCTTTGAGCTGCTGCAAAGAACGACATTTACGACCATCTTCGGGATAGAATCCGTGGAAGATGTCTTCAGCAATTATGTAGCCCTCAAAACCATCTTTCCAACGAGTCCTCATGCGTCTTCATCGGACAAACACAGCTCCAGTTAGAGACAAAATACAGACCTCCAACCGATTAACCAATTTGTCAAGTTAAGCCTTGCTCGGCGCCAATTCCGACTTAACTTGTAGCAAAGTGACCATGCGTGGTGGTGATTCCTCAAATATAAAAACTGATTAACCAATTAGGCGAGCTCGAGCTCTCGTCAATGGTGAGGTAGCTTGAGGTAAAAGTGGCTCCTCTTCACTCTCCTCATCGTTAGCATCTTCAATATCATCCATCGGAGCTCCAACACTAGTATCTAGACCTCCAACCCAATCGTCGGACAAGCTAGCTCCGTCGAGGGTCACATCATCCTCCCCCCGAAGTAAGTGACAAGCGGTGATAGGTAGCACATCACACAAGATAGTTTCGACATAAGGGCTAATGGAGAAGGACACCTCAGCTTGGTTCTTCACCTTCAACGGTGAGCCTGAGTAAATCCACTGCAGAGTATAGGGTCTCGGGTGTACCTGGGTGGTTAGAGAGAAACGATCCACGACTTCCTGGCTAATAATATTACAACAGGAACCATCATCAATAATAATAGTGCAAATCTTACCTCCGATGGTGCAACGGGTGTTGAACAAGTTCTCCCACTGAGAGGTGTCAATCTCCACCTTCTCAAAGGCACTCAAAGTTTTCTTAACCACGAAGTTCTCACCAACTTGTGCTCTAGAAACAAGCTCATCCTCCTCATCCACAACTGGCAGCTCATAAGGGTCATCGAGGTCTTTCACCTCACTCACCACTTCTCCGAACGAGTTAAGAAGAACCTTTTGTGGGTTAGGGCATTCTCTAGCATAATGCCCAATCTCATAGCACTTGTAACACTTGACCTCTCTTCACTTGCTGGACTCTGGTCGAGGAGGTGGAGGTGTTGGGCTAGGGATGACAGGACTAGGGGCTGGGTTAGGTGTAGGTCTAATGTCAGTGCTCTGATACCACTTGACGTGCTCCGAGATCGACGACGTGGATTCCGATCTCCTTTCGGGTTGGGTGAGGGATGGTGAGAAGCGTCGAAAGTAGCGGTGGAAGGTGGATGGTCTTCGGTGTTCTTGGCGGAAGTAGAACCCGAACCGGCAGCTGGATATGTAAACCCGAACCCGTAGGCCTCTCACCTTTGGATCTATTTTACTCGATCTAAGAACCCTCAAAATCTCACACTAGGCCCGTCGATCCTTCGATACCGTTGCCTCTCACTAAGGTATCTCCTTCAGCCTCTCACCGAAGGTTTTTGTTCTTGGCCTCTCACCTAAGAACGCGATTCTTAACCTGAATCAATGAAAACTAAAATGCTCACTTTTTATCTAATTCAACCTGTTCCTAAAAGGAAAGAGTTTACACATATTTAGGAGTCCATTGCATCTCCATCCATTTGTAATCGATGTGGGAAAAAGAAGACTTCAAATTTTCGTTCAGCTTTGAGCTGCTGCAAAGAATGACATTTATGACTATCTTTGGGATAGAATCCGTGGAAGATGTGTTTAGCAATTATGTAGCCCTCGAAACCAGCTTTCCAACGAGTCCTTATGTGTCTTCATCAGACAAACATAACTCCACTTAGAGCCAAAATACCGAGCAGGTGTTGGTTTGTCAAGTTAAGCCTCACTCGGCGCCAATTCCGACTTAACTTGTAGCAAAGTGACTATGTGTGGTGATGATTCCTCAAATATAAGAACCGATTGACCAAGTAGGCAACCTCAAGCTCTTGTCAATGGTGGGGTAGCTCGAGGTAAAAGTGACTCCTCTTCACTCTTCTCATTGTTAGCATCTTCAATATCATCCGTCGAAGCTCCAATACTAGTATCTAGACCTCCAACTCGTTCGTCGGACAAGCTAGCTCCGTCGAGGGTCACACCACAACCACCACCATCACCAGCCAAGACACATCGCCATGGAATAAGGGACTCCAACCCACCATACCATCGGGCAACACAAGGGACAAGAAAATGACAAACAAATCGACACCTTCAAACCCCACATATGCCCAGCCAAACAAATCTAATCAAAACCCTAATCAAAACCCCCCAACAATTAGATTAAAAGAGCCCACCGTATTTGTGAAAATATATTGACATAATGCCTAAAACAAATCCAAAAAGGGGAAGAATGGATGGTGCAAGAGAGAAAACAAAGAGGAAAGGAAAAGTCCCTTGAGAGGTTCTCTCTCTAGAATTTTCTCTCCATCCAAACCTCTTACATTCATTTCCCACTAAAACATAGTGGCCCGTGCGAGGGATGCATAGGTGGCGCTCGTTGATAACATCATCATCGGGTGGTCTTTCACACAATGTAATGTTGATCTAAAGGAATGAGAGACACAAACATGATCCCCTCTCTTAGGGTTCTCGAGCCATCTTAAGCCATAGATTACTGATCGAACACCGACAATTGCCAATGAGGAATTGAACATCGCAAATGAAAATGACGTTGAATGGGATTGGATACATCTAGGTTTTTTTAAACTTTATAGAAAAGTTATTTTGTGCAATTTAGCGAAAATTGTCTTAGCAATAGCCGTTTCATCATCTTGTCAATAGTCTCACTTTGTAAATTTTTTTTTCTTCCAAAAGTCACCTTATATAATAGAGTCATTTTTTCAAGAAACTTATATAATAGAGTCTTTTAATACTTCCTCCGTCCGGAAATAAATGATGTTTGACTTTTTTACACGTAGTTTTAGGAGCTAAAAACTATATAAAATCTTATTTATTTTAATTAATTTTTTTCATAGTTTAATAGTTATTACTAATAACTATTAAACTATGAAAAAAATTAATTAAAATAAATAAGATTTTATATAGTTTTTAGCTCCTAAAACTACGTGCAAAAAAGTCAAACATCATTTATTTCCGGACGGAGGGAGTATGTTTTAACAGAAACATCGTATATAATACAATTCATTAAAAGGAACCATTCGTCTCTAATATTACTGTTAAAAAGAAACAAGGGGAATATTTCGGATAAATTAATGCAAAAAATGAAATTTCAAGAAAAAATGATAAAGAACTCATTAAAATCTTCTTTTGTAAAATAATAGTTTCAAGTGTAACAAGGTTTGCATGAGATCTTTGCAATAACTTCAATTCTTTCCCCTAATGAAGAGTTTTTACTCATATCAACACCTAAAATCAAGAATCTCTGATCTTCTCCTTGACCTTAGCACTCTCTCTCCTGAATCATTCTTCAAAAATCCCTTAATTCATCTACAAGATTGGAGAACCCATCTCCATAAGGATAATTTAAAGCACCGATATCCGTGGCCATCAATTCGTATCAAGGCTCACTCCTTCTCTTGGTCCTTGGTGTCCTGTCTCGAGGCTATCTGGTTGAAGGTGCGTGGCTACAAACATCGAAAAAGAAGATGAAAATATGTGAAGGTACCATCCTCCTTCGACATTGTTGTCCCTCCCTCCATAGGTGTCTGCTCTATGCTTTTATGGCTCTCCTCTGACTGTTCGGGGGCTCCCCGACTTCCTCTGTTGTTCGCTTGCTTTGCCTTCGGCTTTCGATGAAGATGCTATTGTGATTGTCGTCTCTCTATGGCTCCCAACAAGCCATCAGGTTATATCTCTTCCCCTCTGTAACGGCTCGGGATTATGATTTCCGAGTTACGTTTCGAGGGATGAAACACCTCGATAGAATCTTGCGCCCCGAGTACAGGTTGAAGGTTTGAAAGCCTAATCTAATGTTTCCAAAGTGGGATTTCATACCCAAATTCGAAGGGATCGTTTGAATCCCCGGGGAAGTCCCCTGTACTTGTCGTAAGTCTAAGCGTGGAAAACCAGTAGCTAGGCAAATAGCGGAATCAAAGTGTAATACAAGAGGGTGCCACGGTAAAGCCGGGTCAGAACAAGATCAAAACACCCAAACTAAACCATTAATGAATTGGTGAAGTCTGAGCCTCGACTCTCTCTTGCCGCCATGTTAGATCCCGTGGTCATGAAGTCAAATCAGCAACAATGGTGACAAGCATAATGGATACCTAAAAACGTTGATAGTGGGCGGGATCAGATGATGCCCACATGGGTCTGTCCCTTCATTAAGGGTGTTGCCCCCACCATATGTACACACATATGCTATACCTAATAATCATGCTTCTAGATGCAAGGCGGAATATGAACACACTAGCATGCCCCTAAGATCAAGTGTTTAATAAAAATAATAAGGCCTTATCATAGAATACCAAATGGTATATCCCTCTCCTACCTCCGCCCCCTTCCGATAGGGCGGAGACTGGCCAGCTCATGAATGCATTCCATTCCATCATAATTGAATCGGCCCGCAGGCCCGACCCGTAATCATAAATAAAGCCCACAGGCAAATCTCGTAATCATACTCATAATATAAGTAAAGGAAGTTCCATATGACTCGATTGACTCGGGACGGACCCGATGGGACTGGGCCGTCCTATGACCCTAGCAAAGACTTTAGTTACTTCACAGATAACGGTCGTTCTATTTAGATACGCATAAAGAAATAGAATGCTCAACAATGAATGCAACCTAACAGGATACTACATGGCATGCTGATCATGAATGCAAGAACCTTGTATATCATTCACATAAGGCAGGGAATATCTATTCAATCTGAGTAAGCTCCATAGAGACTTACCTGGCGGTGCAAAACAACATTGTAGCAATCACATAGTGCAAGGTAACCTAATAGTCATAGTGGATGTATAAGTCTATCTATTCAAATATACAAGCATACACGATTTCATCACATATCGAAAGTCTCATCATCACATTCCATATCATCATCGCCATTCAACTCATCTCATATTTCATCGCAAGGTCTCACTATAACTCCTCAAGTACCATCTCAACTTATATCATCTCACAAATCATCTAACATGTACCATCGCATCATATCTCATATAACATTTCATCATGCCTCTTAATCATTATCATATCATATAACATCATGCTTTCATTTATATCAACGCCTCATAATATCATTTTTAAGGACATATATCACCATTTCACCTCATAATTGATACTAACAATTATAACACATTTCAACACGCTTATCAGAGTAATATCTGATCAAAGATCATATATCATATCATATCATAGCAATATCGGCATACTATAGTTTATATTCACATAGGTCATCAAATTCATTCATCAAGTCAACCAAGAAGGAAATCCCCGAGTTCCTGAAGCTCTCTAAATCTCACATTAGGTCAAATTATTATTTAAATTATTCTCTTAAATTATACTCTGCCCAAAAATCCATTTATAAAACATTGTTGTTTAGATTAACTTACTTTATTATTCTATCAAATAATTCCGACGAGGTTAGGTTATTCCCAAAAAATCCTCCTTCTAATTTTATTAAATCAATTTCCATTTATCAAATCCTTTTCAGACTTCTGAAAATATTTGTCAAATTCCCTTTTTGTTTAAGTCTGATAATATATTTTAAATTCCTATATTTTATAAGATCATAATATAATATCTTTTAATCGCAAAAATAATATTTTTATATTTTAAATATCAATTAATATTATATCATACTTTAATGCCATTTTATTAAACACTTTCAAATAATATTTTCAAACCCCTTAAAAATACCAACCAGTTTTATTTAATTAACAAAACAACCACTATATTTTATAAAAATTAATAACCGACCCCTCCCTTTTATCATTAACCCAAACCGACCCTTATTCACTATCCAAAACCGAGCCCACAATCCCCAAGCAGATTTTTTTTATAAGAATAGGCCCAAGTTCATTTAAAGAAAACAACCCATTCGGCCCCAAAAAAAGGCCCAGCTCATCCCTTTTCTTTAACCCAAATCTGAACCCAGGAGAAGAAATAAAAGAGTGGGCCCCACGGGGCTGATGTGGCAGCCGGGGTGGCAGTGGGGGCCCACACCCATCTTCTTCTTTCCTTTATCAATAAAACGAAGAAGAAAGAAAAAAAAAGAACAAGGGTTGTGCTCGAAAAAAATGGAGGAGGAAGAGGGAGCTCGGAAGCTCGCCGGCGACGGTGCCCAGCCTCGACTTCGGCTGTGACATCGAAACCCACACAATGACGGAAAAGAAAAGAAGGAGGAGGAACGAAGAGCTCACGAAGGGGATCCGAAATGGTCGGGCTTCCATTCGACTCGCCGGAGATCCTTCGAGCTCGTCGGAGGATGGTTCTTCGAGCGAAAATGACTGGGAGAGATGTGAGATGTCAAAATAGGAAGCTTTGGGATGAGAAGAGGTGCAAGGAGGAAAAACAAAGTGGAAACGAACCTTTTTTAGGCAAAACGGAAAACCGAGGCGGGAGGGAGCCTGCGCTTGGTATCCAGGGCCATCCGGCGGCTGCTGGCGCTGCTGGCGACTCCAAGTGTGGGTGCTCCAGCTACCGGCGCCTTAGGTGGAAGGAGGGAGAATGTTGGGGCTTCGGTGCTTTCCTCGGTACAACAGGGGAGAGGAGATTAGGGGCTGCGGTGGTGGCGCTATGGTGGCCAGGGGAGGTGGTGACGGTGACTGCGGTGGGGAGATGGGTGGTGGAAGAGTGGTGGCCGAACAAATGAACAAGGAGGAGGGAATGGGGTTCCTTCCTCTCGGCAACTCTCAAGGGGAGAAAGGGTAAGGGAGGGTTTGGTTTCTTTTTTGGATTGAAAAAGAAATGTGGGGGAGGGGGGGGGGGGAGGAAATGGGCTGGCTTTTGATTTTTGAACAGATAAGGAAAGGTAGCAGCTAGTCTTTACCCAAATTAGAGAGGAAGTGCATCAGGTTGTTTGTTTGCGAAAGATGTGGGAATCAAAGGAAAGGAGGGAGGGACTGGGGATAAGATTTTACCTCAAGGGGAGATAGTGAGTTGGAATAGGATAAGGGTGGGTGAAATAGGATGGAATTGTGGTCCCGAGTCAGAAATTCACATTTTCGACGTTTGGTTTCCTGAATCCCACTCTCTCGATCAATTAGGTTTTAAAAGCCGAAATAATATCGTTATTCGAAGAAAATTTTCGGATCCCGAGAAAAAATACGGAATCGATCTTAAAAGGTTCAAGATTGGGTCGGAATTCGTTTTAACGGTTTCGAGTTCGATATATTATTAAATTAAAGACAAGTTTATTATTTTATTTTATTTTTGGCAAAATCCGATTAAATTCGTTCTAAATTTACTTTTAATTTCCTTTTTCTGAAAATCAAGATTTTAAAATCCGGGCCTTTACATCATCCACCTCTAAAAACAAATCTCGTCCCCGAGACAAAAATCATTCTAAATTAGGGGATGGAGTTTGAAGTTGGTGAGTCCAAGGATCACGTCATTGATCCCGTAAGTACCTTATAAGTGCCCCTATGAGGTCTCACAATACCGTCGCCATGATCATAATACTCCCAATCAGTCGTAGGTCTTAGCAAGCGATCCACAGGTGCCCCCATAAACGCTTGTATCCACTTCGTAGGGCGTCATAATGATAAACTCGGATCGTGATAGTTTTCTTAAAATCTGATGCAGTGCAACCGGCGATGACTCCTGGTGACATTGAGGACAACATGAAGGTGTCATTTGATGGTTCGATCACTCGTGCGAGGGCTAAGAAGATTCAAGATGCTACCCAAGCACTTCTCATTCGTTACCAAGGAGCCATGGAGCAAGGATTCAGGCCACCTTGGATCACTTTGCTCAAAACTAGACCACCAGTACAAGAGTTGAGCTTAAGACCTCAGTCCAAACTCATGAATGCGAGGCCCGACCCACCATGAAGGCCCATTTCGTGCCTCCTCATAGGGCTGGCGGCAAATTCAGATTTTTGGACTATTTTTATTTTATTTATGTCATATTAGATAAATAAGGTAAAAAGGAAAGTCTATCTACTTAGATTCTTCCTTAACCACTAAGGTTTGACTTTTCAAACTAAATCTAGGGTTTTAATTAATTATTATTATTATTATTCAGCCATGCTAATCCTTTGCAAGGTGAGGATGGCTTACCGATTTCTATTTAACGTACGTTCGAGTCTTTAGGAAAAGTCAGATTAAAATATAGAATTGAGGAAACCCTTTGGCTAAAGGGTTCTTCAATCTTTAATCCAAACTCTTGCTTTCATAAATTCAGATTGTTATTCATCCCTTTAATCGTTCACACAATTGCCTTTCGAAACCCCAACTCCAAACACATCACAAAACACAAACACAAATTCCTGCATAATACCGTCGCTGAAACCCTAGGCTTCCGTCGCTGAGGAGAGGAAGACCGTCGCTGAAACCCTCATAGCCCAAGCCAGGCGGCGGCCGCCCCAAGCTCTGCAGCGGCCGCTGCAACCTAGCCTAACCCGCCGCCTCGGTTGCTGCCTCCCCCGCGGCCTCCGTCGCCGCTTCAACTCCTACCTTGTTTTGCCTCGTTTTGTGTTGTTCCTTATTGCTTCAGTTTCAATTACTCTAGTTTCTCTCACTCATTTTTGAATTATAATTGTTACAAATCAGGAGAAATCAAAGAATATTTCAAGATCGGGACAAAACATAAGACGTTGTTCTTGATTCGGAGCCCAGAAACGAAGGATCGGGAATAGCAACGCATCAAAATCTGAGCGAGTTCTCTTTAAATCTTCGTTCAAACTTTTCAAATTATGAAATTATTCAAAAACGTCCCCAATTCCCAATCATCCTACCATCCACCTCTAAGGGCTAATCCCATATTCTCTTCTTAGGTTCCAATTAATGTATTGCTATTCCCGATCCTTCGCGTATGGGTTTCGAATCAAGAGTAACAACTTGTTGACGGCCCGATCTTGCAATAACTCCTTGATTTATCGTGAGTTGGAACAAGTATGATTCAATATGAGTGAAGGAATTGAAGACGACAGAAAACGAGGCAATAACGAACACAAGGCAAGACAGGCAAGGAGAGAAGAAGCTTCAGCGACGGAGCCAAGGATGCAGCGGCCGCTGCAATAAGGGGGCGGCCGCCGCCAGTTACTGGTCACAGGTTCAGCGACGGAGGCGCCTGTTCTCTTGCGACAGTGGCGCCTAGGGTTTTAGCGATGGTTTTTCAGGATCCTCTTTGTGTTTTGGCTTTGTGTTTGAAGTTAGGGTTTCAAAGGTGGTTTGTTTGGATGATTCAAATTAAGAACAACGATTTGAATGTATAAAGTAAGGTATTTGGATTGAAGATTGAAGAACCCTTTAGCCAAAGGGTTTCCTCAATTCTATATTTCAATCTGTCTTTTATTGAATGATAAAGAACATTTAAATAGAAATCCTAAACCCTAAAATCTTCTAGTGTTGTCCAGCCACCCTTTACAAAAGGATAGACTTGACTGACCTAATCATAATATAATAATATAAATAAAATCCTAACTAGATAAATCATAAAAAGATGATAATTAAGAAAGCCTAAGGATAGACTCTCCTAACCATCTTATTTAACCTAACTAAGTAATGCTAAAAATAGGTAATTCTATAATTAGACTCCAACTAACATAGGAGTTACTAAAAATAGAATGTATTAAAAATAAATACTCCCTCCGTTCGGCAAAACTTGTCATTTTAACTTTTTTCACAAGTTTTAAGGCAATTAACAAATGTACTAATTTACCCTCAATTATTACCCTCTTTTTTTACTTTATCGAAAACTACAACTAACAAACCATCAATCATATCAAGGGCATTTTTGTAAAGTGAATGGCAAAATACCTACAATGACAAGTTTTTTTGAACAAAAATAACACCCTAAAATGACAAGTTTTGCCGAACGGAGGGAGTAATAAACTAATTAACGCCGTTTCTTCAACGACTCCCAAAGTGGAGCCTTCTTCTTCGGCTTGAGGATGACATCATTCTCCTCCATTTGGAATCGAGTCGTCACCGGGATCGAGATCGTTGTTTGAGCCACAAAAGCTCATCTTGATCCACATCACCAAGTCAGAATCAGGGTCTATCAATTCAGTTTTCATCAGTTTCACATTGCAGAAATCAAGATGTCATATAGTATATCGATCCACATTCACATTCTCAAGTCATTCACATACCCTAACACCTAGCGACATATCGGAGGTCATCATATCATATAATTATTCATGTCAGGGCTTCTCATTTTATCACAAGGACAACATATCTCACGGTTGTCTCTATCCTATCAACACATAACAATGGGTCACATCATCAAGTAAACCTGCGTATAGCTACCAACCCTAAGAGAACACAACCACCACTCATCCATCATCAACTCTCAAGTCAAGGTCAACCTCATCTAGGTCTACTAACTCAAATTCGATCATAGTCCTAAGTACAATTGCATCTCACTTATCATATATCCCACTCATAGACAACCTCTCTAGCCTCATAAACATCCGCAAATCAAAGCCTAATTCCCAAACCAATTACTAGGTATTTCAAAGCTTAGGTCATCGAGTCATATAGGGATCAATTGTCCTCCACATTTCAAGCTCAAGTCCTAACTTTCTACTCAACCATCTAAACCCACATCCCGAAATTCACAACTGTCCAATTACCAATTTTACCAAACTCAACATCGCAATTATCTACCAAAACTCCCTATCAAGTACATCCCCATCTTGGGTATTTCTTACCGATTCCCTCCATTTCCTTTATGTCTTCCAAATTCCATCCGACCACTATTCCTTAAAGAAAAATCCCGATTCACCTTAATATTCACTCTTACTTTCGATATCTCTACGCATTCTCACTAACAATCCACCTCTAAAGATCAAACTCCCACTGCTAGCCTCATCGACTTCATCACTCTATGTCCTCAATATTCAACACAATATTCATTTTCCCTAATGGCTCACGCACACCAAGACAACATAAGCACCTCACCTCTATAGAAGTACACAACCGCCTACTTTTAACAATCGCTAACTCAGTGAACCTTCTAGTGCTAACTCATATTCACGGACTACCCAGTTCCTTCTTACCCGCATCTATCCCAATAACCAACAACACATCCTACCTAACTAACTCATCAAGGCCCAACTGATCCAAACCATAGCATTTCATTTCCCAAAACGATTAAGGAAAGCCACCTATTCATCATACTAATTTCCCATTCCGATCCTCACTAACCCTAACCCATCGTGATTTCTCAAGTCGTCCTTCTCTAGTTCCTTATTTTTGCATATTCCTAATTTCCTAATTTACAATTCCTCAAACCTAGACATATTACCGCATGAGCTCCTATTTACTAAATCATCATTCCCATAGAATTTCCATATCATTCTTACACAAGTTACCTAAAGTATCGCAACTAGATTGAATCTTCCACAATATCCAACTATTAGTATTCTCAATCTCCTCTACCTTGCCTAGCTCCCTCATTCATTACTCAAAACCGTCCTATCTTGAACCTCAAGCAATTAGTCCTACAACAACCTCAACGACATTCTCACCTTGCTGGCCTTCCTCAAAGGTCCATCTTTCGTTCCCTAATACCTCAATGGCTACAACAATTCCTATACATCAATTCCGATTTCCGTTTCTTTATGCTAATGTTTGCCAATCAAGTCCCTTCGATCAAAATTCCGTCAAGCACCCTCAAAATTACCTGAACAAACCCAAATTACATATTTCTCATCCAGTTCGGTTAACATATGCTCACCCTAATTCATAAGGTTACGATTTCTCAAGCTGTTCCCAACTCATTTCTTACCAAGGTCGTTCCTTAATCACAACACCTACGTCTCATTCCCGATTCCTACGATTCCCTAGCAGTTCTTAGTCGATCAACCACACATCATCCACGATTCGCTCCTAGACAACCTACCTACTCCTAGTGCACTAACCTATCTATCAACACTTCCGCTACAAACTTGATCAACTCCTGGCCTACCTATCCTCACGTAGAACTATCATAACTATCTATATCACACCAACTCTCAAGATTACCCTAACGAACTGCCCTAGTCCTCATCCAACTACCCTTCTATGTTACCCGCATATGCCAACACCTCTCGTTCAAAATCCTGCCATCCTAATCCTACTTTTCACCTAAGGCCTACCTAGAAGCTCGTCTGAAATCCCCTAACCACTATCTCCTATCAATCCTAGACTCGCTCGGTCCTACCTAAGCTAACATCGCCTCCCTACATCTCTAGCTCATACTATCATCGATCAAATCCTACAACTCAAGTTCCCTTACTGCCCTCCCATCATTCTACTAAAGGTCCTCTGCCCATATAATCAAGCGGAACAATCATGAAAGTCATCACACATATCCTACATCATACTTGCTAACACCCTATATCTACAACATCATTAGTACATCTTCAATCATATCATACAACTCAAGGTACCCCTTTAGTCAATAATATTGCAATTTATTATACACATAGACATAATCTAGTCAAATCATCAAGTTGCATCATGCTAATGACCACATCAAGGATAACATCATATCATATCATAACGCTTCATCATCACACACTAACAGAGCCCATCATCTATCATTTCATATCACTAGATCATGGTTCCGACAATTGAGATTCACATTTTATAGGCAAAGCATTTAGACGATAATCATTAAATCAGAATATCACACGTCATATCATCATTGCATATCCGAACACTAAGGCATCGAAGCAATATTCACCACCATCCCAGCCTATCAATGTCAACACATTAGAATTCTTCATCATGTCAATTCTAGAACTATCGTATAGGGTTCCAAGTCAACGGAGATAGGGGAAGGACAAGGGTGGACAATCTGGGTTCCTACATTCTCGAACTTGGACCGAGGCTAAAGACGAGACTAGAGACAAGGTTCCAACTCGAGAATGACAACGATGCCCTTATGAAAATCTTTGAGATTATAATTGCGGCAAACAAAACGCATATCAATCATGAAGCATATCGGTCACATCATAGAACACTAGCATGTACCTATCTCAAGGAATAACATGACATGCATTCGTAGAGGGAAAACATGCTCAAATTCTATAACAATGCGCATGCGAGACAATCTAGCAACCTATCACTTCTCATGTAAGAACAATGGCTCAAGTATGGCATACACATATTCAGGTCATAATAATGTGGAGTCAAATGCAAGCATGTTGAGGTATATCATGTTAATCGGGTTAAATGCCAGGAATAGGACACATAAAGACGGTATAGTAATCTATCACACTCTACGGCGAATGACGTTCACATGATAGGGTAAATACGATAGGCAATCATATGACAAGATACATTTCGAAAGCATAGGTCCTACCTGATACCAGGGACACATGGCAAGACATGAGCATAGCCAAGGGTGATCTAAATGAATTCAGCATAGTGTTCATGTTTCATGCATATACGAAATCAGGATATATCGTGGTGTGTAATTGTGCGAAGTGTCAGACCATATGTTCAGGAAAGCACGAGGAATTATCATAAAGTAAAAAAGAGGATATCATGGAGCGATAGATTTATAAGCATGTAGGGATGAACCATCATAGGAGGCATAATGAGCATCGGATCATAACTTTAGCAAAACCTACTACAAAACAATCTGCATGTAGCAAGCTGATGAATACTAACATGTATTTATGTTTCATTCGTGGATCTCTCAATTGGGTTTACTTCTCGGTTGAGAATACTTCAAGTTTTACATCTGATCAGCTCATTTGTGAGTTATATTATGAAAGGTACACCTATATTATTTACCTACAACAGTTAATCTCTAAGCATATTCAACTCACATCAATTCTTATGAATAATTGGATTCCCAATTTTGGTTATATTCTTTCCATTACTATCATAAGATAATAATCTCTATGCCTATTACACTGTCTATTGATCTTTGCTCTCTTGCAGTGCCTTTATTTCGGTTGCAATACCTTTTATCCTGGATACTTGCACCCCAAAAAGCTAAATCACATGCCACAACTCAATCTACAATACTTTTTTCGAAGGCTATGGAAAGGGTATTACAAGATCCTTGGCATCGTCTCTCACAGAATCACAATAGGGCTACCATCGTTCCCCCATCAACAAGTTTCTCTTTAATTACATCATACCTGAATGTTTATTGTATGCCCCTTATGCTACATGTATTTCTTCTCTTACTAATCTATGTGATAGTCAGTACCCATGTATTTTGGATTGACAGATCTGGTTGGTTGTCTTCAGCATTTCTCTATCGCCCAGTGACCTTATTACCTATTTTTGCATTTTCTATGTAGTCCACGATGTCACAACTCAATATCTATCTGATCACTACTCTAATTACTATGGATTTTTCTGTTCAAGGTCTAATATGGGCAAAGCTAACTGGCAGATGCATCATGCACACTAATTGCTTATTAAGTTTCACTAGATGCACAAATAAGCTCTACTTGATTAGCAAAGAATACCACTGACAAGAGGAAACCTGTTGTTATTCCTGCCAAGAAAATACTCAAACCTACAACTAGTATAGTTGGTAAGAAAGAGGTCGATCCACAGGGAAATCTAATGAATTCTAGTATTAATCTAATCGCAAGTAACCAAAGAGTTGTTGTGAGAAAGAGATCCGCCTTTTGCCAAAGCGGAAAGAAACAAACAAAATAAAGTGGGTTGTAAGATGCAGTAGAGAGAATTAGGTTCACCTACAATTTGTCACTTTAATTGATGAATATAATCCTTGTTTCAGCCTCTAGTTCTTTTCTTTTCTTATCAATGTCCTTGTCCAGATCTTAGATAAATTACTAGTCCTACGAGTCCTAGTAATTCTTATCTCTAAATAACCCTAACACGGTTAAGATTTAACCTAGAGATAGCATTAAGACTATGAATTAACCAAGGTATATGCAATATCAAGTTACGAGTCGATATTTAACATATATTCAACTTCCTACACATCCAATTAGTCCTACGAGTGCTAAAGGGATGTGATTGCCACTTGGGTTAAGGTTCGCTAAGAGGAATCTACAAAACCCTAGCAATTGAATGAATCTACTCTAACTAGTTGATCATGCCAGAGAGAATAAAACACATTCAAAGAATTAAGCGCAAGGAAGCCAAAACATTCAAATAGGAATAAGAACTAGATTAAGAAACTCACAATTCAACAATCAAAGATCCAAACTGTAGGCAAAACCTTCGAGAGTTTAGTTGCTCATGCTCAACGTTCTCTCAATAATTCTTTAAAAGTGCCTAAGGTTATTAGTTAGATGCCTAAGAAAATAACCCTAATAGTCCTTAAATAAGCCTAAGAAAGTCAGCCAAAACAATTTTAAAGAAACCCTAATTAAAGTCTAAAACTGAATCGGCAGTTCTGAAAAGGTCGCGGGGCGGCTACCCCAGGCCGCGGGGCAGCCAGGCGATCAGCGAAATCCTTCGAGCGGGCTTCGAGCCGCGGGGCGGCCATACTGTTCATAGCGATTTTTCCTATTCGAATTTGGTCTTAATGTCAACATGAAAGTTGTAGGTCTCGGAAAGAGCTTTCCAACGCATGCTTATAATAGGCATTCCGACGACCGAGGAATACAGAAAGTGCAAAACAAGTTCAGCTTGTCTGGCGATATCTTCTGCTGACTTGTTTATCACTTAGGCTCTCGAAATTCGACTCCGCTCCCATGCTCTTGACTTTTCTTCCTTCCCTTGACTCTTCCTTCATCCAAGAGTCTCCTCGTTCCTCTTCGGATCCACATCTATCTGAAATAATCCATAAAAATGTGTAGATTCCGCCTCTTCCAATACCATAGGTAAGCATGTAGTTGTAACTAAAATATGCACTATTTACAACCAAACTGTGCTAAATGAATCCTAATATGCATATCTAATCATACTCTATCAACCACCAACATCGAGGCCCATAACTAATCAAACTGCAAATCAAATTGCCCCTTAATTGCTATCTTTTGGGTGTTCCTTCATTTGAAGACATCTCACTTAATGAGTGATTCAACCCCTGCTACCTAATTGGCTCTCTATCTCCTGTAGAGCCTAACTCATTTACCAAAAAAAATTCAAAATGGTTAATTATGAAACTTAGCTACTGGAATGTCTGTGGCCTTGCCAGGAAAGATATTTGGACACAAATCGACACAACCTGCAAGTTTGAACACATAGTGGTACTTGCCCTGGCATAAACTAAACTACAAGAGCCTCAAAAAGAAAATCCATGGCGCAAAGCTGGGTTTAATCATTCCTGTTTCTGTTAATCCATCGGTCTTTCTGGCGGCCTCTGCCTTAATTGGAAATCCTCCCACCTACATAATGAAACATTTGAAATACTTTAGACTGATCAGCGCTACATCCTCACAAAATACCATAACATAGCAAATAACTTACAATTTATAATTGCCTTTGTTTACAGATCACCACACCAACAAGATAAGTCTACCTTTTGGGTTGACATCTCTGCCATCATACAGAGTAACCCTTTTCCCTCTATGATTATCACCAACAAGATAAGTCGCTCCACACCGACTTAACAAACTAGCCAACTTTATTCTCAGTCATGAACTGATAGACATCCCAATCTACGACAACCAATTTACCTGGAGAAAAAGGGTTTCAGGACCAGATAACACCTATGAAAATCTAGATCGAGTTCTAGTCAACAAGGAAATATTCTATAGACTACCACACCTAAAAACAAAAAACCACGCCTTCACCACATCCGACCACTGCCAAATTACACTTGAAATTTTGCCAACCACTCGCCCTCCCATGCAACCTTAACCTGGATCCCTTAGTTCGGCAATCCAGGTTAAAGGAGAGCGTATTGATATACTTAAAAAGTGGTATGTCATATTAAGTTTATAATTTTTTTTCTCAATTGTTACTTTAAAAAATAATAATAACAACAACAATAATGATAATAATAATAATAATAGTAATAATAATTTGTTATTTTATGATATGTTAGGCGAGATTTGAACCTGGATCTCTTAGTTCGGCGACAAATACAAGTAAACAATGCAAGAAAACCAACAAGGGAAACCGATAATTTATCAATAATGGACCTTTTAGAACAACAGGTATAATAACTCTATTTATTTATTATATGTAACTATTTATATCAATTTTTGTTGAATTTAATTATTTTCTATTACATTTAATTAAAAGCCATTCTTTTAACTTATTTAGGTGGATGAAACTATTCAGGAAGAACAACATTGGCTTCATGTTTTTATCCCAAATTTCAAGGGTAGTTAGATCATTATGTATTTGGGTTAAAATCACTATAGTGCAAACATAAGATATGAAGAAGTTTTTCTGAATGAATGCCCTTCTTGTGCTGAACATGACTGCCTCTTAGTTAGAAGGTAATGATTTCATTTTCTAACATTATATTTAGCTTAGAAATTAAAATGTTATTTCCCATGAGGCAAGAGTAGTTTTTATTTTTTAAACTATGTGAAATAGATATAAAATAATAAATTTTAGATATTTAATTTTTTTTTAGAATTATAAATAAAATATCAAGATAAATACCAATTTATTATAATATATATTTTTGTAGAGTTTAACATTTTTTAAAAAGACATGTAAAAAAGTTCAACATTAATTATTTTCGTCTAGAAAACCATTCAAATTAAACACCAAGAGCCTGCTACTCCCTGTAACAGCCCAAATAAAAATATTTGGGTTACGTTTCAAAGGTTGGATATCTTCGTTCGGATCTTGCAATCCAAGTACGGGTCAAGGTTTCAAACCTCAAAAGTTAGTATTTTGAAAGGGGGATTTCATACCCAAAGTTCTCGTGAGGTCCGTTGAGGCCCCGGTGTTAACACACCTGTACCTGTCCTAAGTACTAAGTCAGGAAAACAACTCCGCTTAAACCAAAAATCGCGTACATAAAAGGTGCTACGTAATTACAAAAATACAATTTTGCATTATTAAAATCATTTCCTTTTTTCTTTTTTTGGGTGATGTTATTAATTATTATTTTTTTAGTTCATCATAGAATTTATAGTAATCACAAAATTTGTCAATGCTTTGAATTAAATAACAAAGTTGTCGCTTTCATTTTATTTATTGATAAACTTAAACCAACACTTTAATTCATTTACATTAATGTCATCATGTAAATGAATTAAAGCGTTAGTTTAAGTTTTATCAATAAATAAAATGAAAGCGACAACTTTGTTATTTAATTCAAAGCACTGACAAATTTTGTGATTACTATAAATTTTATGATAAACTAAAAAAACTAATAATTAATAATATCACCCAAAAAAAAGGAAAAAGGAAATAATTTTAATATTGAAAAATTGTATTTTTGTAATTACTTGAAAAATGATGGGCAATTTTTTACAATTTAGATAAAGTAGTACTCCATCCGTCCCACAATAGTTGTCTTTAACTATTCATGCACGTTTCCTTAAGAAGCTAAAAATATATATAAAATATCAACATTTTATTAAATATTTTTAAATAATATCATACATATTACTAATAAGTATAGAATTATTTTAAAAAATTAATTAAAAATGGATATTTTATATAGTTTTTAGCTCCTTAAAAAGCATGCATAAATAGTCCAAAAACAACCATTGTGGGATGAAGGGAGTATTAGATTATATAATTAGTAAAAAATTTGGGGATATAAATAAAATAAAAAAACGGAAGTGGCTCGCCTATAAAAAATAGTTTTAAATAAGGAATAATGGTATTTTTGTAATTACGTGTAAAATTATGGACAATTGGTTTTACACATGAAATGATGGGCTTAGCCCAATTCATTATGGCCTAGTCCAATTTTATCAAAAAAAAAGTTGCAGAAACTTGTAATTTTGTAGAAAAACAGGCCTAAAATCAAGTAGTTCTCGATCACTATATGACCCAAATTCACATCAGAACGGATTGGCCCAATTGAGAAGAGTAATTTGGCCCAAACTAAAAGTTATAAATTTAAATAACAGGGGTAAATTCGGAAAAGAAAAATATTTGCAGAACTTTAAAAAAAAGTAAAATCTAGTGTAAGAAAACAACAGGTAACATCTTCTCCCAAGTCACAAAAACAGAAATTGAACTGCAACAAGTCCAACAACAGCTAATGCAAAACTACGACCCTAAAACTGAGAAAAAACACAAGCGCTTATTACTCAAATATTCCAAGATGATAAATTTCCACACAACCTATTGGGCGCAGAGAGTGAAACGTATACACATAAAAGAAGCGGATTCTAACACAAGATAATTCCATTGTGTTGCAACTGGTAGGAGAAACCGCAACATTGTTAAAACACTTATCTCCTCAAATGGTATCCCCTTTACTCTTGCGTCTGACATCCGTAACGAATTTAAATCAGAATTTACCAAACGCTTTGCGGCTCCGACCATCTACCCACCCCATTACTCGCTTCTTGACCACATCCAAACTGAAATCACACCCAGTCAAAACGACATATTAATCCGTCCCATAACCAACAATGAAGTCAAAAACTACAGTCTTCAGTCTAGCAAATGAGAAATTCCCGAGTCCTGATGGCTTCCCGACGGGTTTCTTCAAAAAATTCTGGCACATTGTGGGTCCTTCTATCATTAAGGCTATCAAAGGTTTCTTTATTAGTGGTAAAATTCTAAAACAGATAAACCACATTTTTATCGCGCTTATCCCGAAATGTGATGCACCTGCATCCGCTACCAACTTCAGACCAATTGACTTATATACTACCCTCTATAAAATTATATCCAAAATTATTGCACCAAGACTAAAGGAAACTTTATCCAAAATCATACCCCCATTCTAGAGCGCATTTATTGCAAAACGATCAATTCAGGACAACATTCTAATTGCAAATGAACCATTCCACTCCTTCCAGCAAAAGAAGGGTCAGTCAGGTTGGATGGATGTAAAACTGGATATGGAAAAGGCATTTGATATAATCCGTTGGGACTTCCTCTTTTCCTTTATGAAGCGTTTTGGTTACTGTGACCGCTCTATTTCCTGGATCAAAGAATGCATTACCACAGTCTCCTACTCTATAGTAGTCAACAACGAACCGACGGAAATTTTCATAGCCAGTAAAGGACTCCGGCAAGGCGACCCCCTATCTCCCTACCTCTTCCTTCTAATTTCAGAACTTCTTGCCCGAGGTCTTCAATTCGAATCCAAACAACCTATGAGTCATATTGGAATCTCTCTCAACCGTGCCTGTCAAATAATCCCCTTTCTTGCTTTTGCTGATGATATCATTATCTTCACTAAAGCGACTAAACCCGCATGCGACAAGATAAATAGACTCACACAACTTTACAGTTCAGCATCTGGGCAAAAGATTAACCTCCATAAATCATCTTTCCAAACTACGGACAACACGGGTAATCACACGATAACCACAATAAAAAAAAATGAAATCCAAATCTCACATACTTCTAACCTGGGTAGTTATCTTGGATGTCCAATCATTTCTAAAAAAGTTACTAATTCCACATTTGATGGCTTACTTTCATCAACCAAACAACAGCTTACAAGATGGATAGCTAGTAACCTCTCACAAGCTGGTAGACTAACCCTTATAAAATCACATTTAGCAGCCAAACCTCTCCATGTCATGCAATGCTTCATGGTACCCACATCAATCCACAAAGAACTTGATAAGATAAACAGAAAATTCATCTGGAACAAAGGGGCAAAACATCGCCCTCTCATTAGTTGGTTTGAAGTCTACAAATCTCGACGCAATGGGGGTCTTAGCCTCAAATCCTCTGAAGATATGAACAAGGCCCTTCAACTAAAACTCCTTAGGAAAATCCTTGCGGAACCTACTAATCCCTGGGTTCGTCTGGTGACCGACAAATAACTCAAATCTACCAATATCTTAAACTATAAACGAAAAGGAAACACCTCTTGACAATGGGCTAAGCTATCCAACCTCCTACCCCTTTTCAAATAGGGCTTACGCTGGGGGGTGGCCGATGGCTCTGAAATAAACTTTTGGCAAGACCACTAGTTCGATACCTCCCCTCTTTGGACCTTAGCTACAAACTGTTCACTTGCAAACGCAAACGTGCTTGTAAGTGAGTTCATTACTCCTACAAAGGAGTGGGACATCCCAAAGCTTCAAACTAACCTACAAGCACATCTACCCCAAAATATGATAAACAATATCACTCAAATACCAATCCCAAAAAACATTACACAAGACATGCTATATTGGAAATGGAGTCGCAATGGTTGGTTCTCCACCTCTTCAGCAATAGAAATGATACATAGCAGCAAGCAACATTCTAAATCGAACTTCCACTGGATCTAGAACCTGGACTGTCTACCGAAAGTTAAAGACTTCATCTGATGGATCACCAAAGATGGAATACCTACTACAGTCAAACTAGCTCGTCGCGGTTTGGGTATTCCAACGAACTGCCCTCTTTGTGACATGAACTACGAGGACTTGGAACATCTTCTATTCACCTGCCTCATATCAAAAAGCACACTAAAGCTACTCTCCCCCAATGTCTCCAATATGATAGATAATGCATACAATGCAACAAACACTATATAGTTGAAACCTTAATAAAACTAAGAAACGATCTTGGAGTCCAAGTCTTCTCCACCCTAGATGTTTCCTGATGGAGCCTCTGGTACTTCAGAAATAAAAAAAGCCTTCGAAAACATAGATCCCAACCCAAAAAGTAATACTATCTTTCATCTCGGAACATATCTTCAATTGGAACAAGTCTAAAGAAATTGAACAAGATCCCAAAGAAAATATGCATCTGTCAGAAGGTAATCACAAAAAGAAAACCGCCCGAAAACGTTGTCGATGGTCGAAACCCAGATTTGGGTAGTATAAACTTAACTTCGATGGCGCCTTATCCTCTACGAATACTTCTTCCTACGGATTCATCATCTGCAATGCAGATGAGTCATCGATATTCTCAGAGGCTGACACATCTTCTATCCCTTATATTCTTGGGGCTGAATGTTTCAACCTTTGTAAAAGGATTTTTAAGGCAATGATCTTAAAATATATAATATCACTATCGAAGGTGATAATCTTAGCATCATTAACGGTCTCAAGACTGGATGCTCTTATTCTGGAGAGATTGAGATGATTCTATCGGACTGTCTCCTTTCTTTCCACTGATTTTCGGACTTTGAGATTC
This sequence comes from Persicaria maculosa, assembly GCA_963922045.1. Lineage (NCBI taxonomy): Eukaryota > Viridiplantae > Streptophyta > Magnoliopsida > Caryophyllales > Polygonaceae > Persicaria > Persicaria maculosa. Next base: position 50,580,937 of record OY998267.1, read on the forward strand.
ATCATATTTTTAGGGAAGGTAACTGTGCCGCTGATCGACTTTCTCCTCTTCCATATCCTTTCTCTGGTACATCGCTACCTTCTGAAGCTACCCTGGGCAGCATCATCCTTCGGGATGCTCTTGGCTATTTGCTTCCTGCAACTACCAAATTTTTTTCTGTTCAAAAAATATATATATAAATAATAATAATAATAATAATAATAATAATAATAATAATAATAATAATAATAATAATAATAATAATAATAAGAAGAAGAAGAAGAAGAAGAAGAAAGTGTATTAAGGTTTGGGAAGTTTTGGCACAAAGATATCAGAATTTAAGTATATTTATGATATCTAAAATAAATTAATTACCCAATTGTATACTAAAATTTGTATTTATTTCATTTCATTTCATATTAAAAAATAAATGGTATCTGATTTTTTTTTAGTGCTCCTTGATTTTAAATGGTATTTGATTTTTTCTAGTACTCCTTGTAAAGACCGAGTATATTTTACATATTATGATTATTTTAATTAAATAAATTATTATTGTATTTAATCGGTAAAAATGGGAGAAAACCCGTCCTCGAGCGTGAATTTGATTTTAAAGTCATTCCGGCATCGTTTTGAGAATGTAGATTCTATCGGATTTTCATTCCGCCTTCGAGCTCCGAGTTTTGATAAAAATTAATTTAATTCCGTTTAACTTGAAATTAGTAATTGAAATTTTATTTAAATTCGATTTAGTCGGGATTCGATCGGGCGAGCGGGTTTGAGTCTTTTTCGCTAATTTGAATTAGTATTGTGGGGACCCCTTTTAATTCCTATTTTATTTCCCTTTTCTTTATTTCTCTCTCTCTCTCTCCCCCTCCGTAGCTCGGATTTGAGTTTTATGGATTGGTCCACCCTCCCTCACTTGTCCTCTTCCACAAAACACACACCCCCTGCCTCCTCTCCTTGTCGTCTGCCTCCTACCCCCCTTTTTCTTGATCCTGAACCCCAAACAAGCATTGCACCCACACATACCTCCTCTCTCTCCCTCCCTCTTTCTGTTCTATAACCCACAACAAAACAGCTCACACCAAAGGGCTCACCCTCTCCTCCTCTGTCGCCTCCCCTGCTCGGATCTGCAGCACCTCCCACCTCCGTCCTCTGTGTTCCACCCGAGAAATTCCAAGCCACCTTGACTTCTTCCTCGTTTTCGTGAGCAGCAGCAGCCAGCAGCTCCTCCTCTCTTGATTGAACCACCATGGCGTCCCAGCGAGCCAGGAGCACCCATTAACAGCCCCGGGGCTCGAGGTCGACGACGTCGTTTCCCCGAGCACACCTCCACCAATTTCTGATCTAGCTTCGGTAAGCCCCTTCCACCCTTCATTTCGCTCTCAAACTCGATAAAAATCCACCTTTTGATCTCCTATTTCCATACTAGGCCAAGGCCTACGCATCTCCGACTCCGGACGAGCACCGATCGAGTTTTCCGGCGGCGTTTTCGAGCCCTGTGGTGAGCACATCTAGCCCCCTCTTCGATTCTCATTCCTTCCGATTCTATGCTACATTCATCCATTCACTGAGAGAGTTGGTCGGGGAGTGAGGGAGAGAGAACGCCGGCGAGGTCCTCCCCTTCTCCGATTTCGATTGCAGAGAGCGGATGAGGAGGGTGACTGGTCCGGTTCGATCTTCTTTCTTTCTTTTATTTCCTGGTCGGTTCACTTTTGTCCGGTTCACTAAAAACTGAAATAGGAGTTGGGCATGTGGGTTGGGCCGGGTCGGATCCGGGTCTTGGGCTGGGTTGATTTCGGTTTGGGCTGGGTTTTATTTCTGAATGGGCTTATATATATGGGTTATATATATATATGTGATGTGGTGTTTAAATTTCGGTAGTTTATATGATTTGTGTTATGTTATTTATATATATATATATATATATATATATATATATATATATAGGTTGGATCCCGTGTAAGCAACCCTTACGGTGTAATTTGTGAGCAGAGAAATTATTCGTAGGTACCAAGCGATTATTCGTGTATAATAATGTAATTATTCGTATGTATGAACAAATGTAATTATTTGTAAGTAACAAAAGATTATTCATATGTATGTACGTACGAATAATCACTTCGTACCTACTAATAATGTTACTGTTCACAAGTTACTTTTAATCTCATCCGTTTGATCTTCTTAATCCGACGCTCTAGATTTGCTCACAAATTACACAGTAACACTTGCTTACACTTGATCTATCCTCCATATATATATATATATATATATATATATATATATATATATATATATATATATATATATATATGATATGTTAGATTAGTTGTTATTTCGGATTTTGGGAAAATAAATATATATATATTCTGAAATTTTAATATATTTTAAAAAGGTTTTAAAAGTGATATTATTTGATATTGGGTTATAAATATATTTATGGTTATTGTTTTGAGATTATATGGATAGTAAGTGTTAAATTATTTGAATATTATTATCATTTTGGGATTTGGTTATAATTATAAATTCTAGAAATTAATCGTTATATATTGTTTATTTGTTTTAAAATAGTATTAATTGGATTATTTATATATGATGCATTTTATGAGGATTTAAATATGTGAGTTAGGAATTCCAAAGTGAATTGTTGGTTTTAAATTATAAATATGATTTGTGAACTTAGGATTATTTTGATGATTTAACATTGGAATTTATTTATATAATGTTTTTGAAATAAGAAACATGCCGGAATGATTTCTATAATATGATTTTGGGAAATTGGTTTTAAGGCCTAAGTGTTTAATGTCGGGATTTGGATAAGCGATTTTAAAAGAATTGTTTGATTTTCTAAGTTGAGTTCTTTGAGAGATTGCTTTGGAAATGAGATGATGAGATGAGATGAACATGGAATGATATTTGAATTATGATGAGATAAGATGGAATAATCTGAAACAAGATATGTGAAGATATGTATGATAGTTAGGGGCGCCTTGTGTGAATTAGATAGACTTATGCATTTGTATGTTATTAGGTGATTGTGATATGTTGGACATTGCTTACTATTGGATGATTCATTACTTGAACTCTGCTTCTACCTTGTTTCTTTGTTGTTCGACTTATTCAGGTAAGTTCCTTTATGGGCTTACTCATATTCGAAAGAGAATACCTGCTTGTGAATATATGACATACTAGGTGTTGCATAAGCATTAAAGCATGTCATGTAGTATCATGCTAGGATTGCACTTATGAATGAGCATTCGGTTACTTTGTGTGTTTGAATACAGAACGGCTGTTATCTGTAATAGTCCTAGAGTCTTTGCTAGGGTCATAGGGTAGCCCAGCCCCATCAGGTGCCCTAAGTCTATCGAGTCGATATGAGCATGATGATAGCCCAGCACCATCGGGCACGAGCATGATATATGATATGATGATGAGATATGATATGCTATGATGAGATATGATATGATATAGCATCGAACTGGCCAGCCTCTACACTAACGGAAAGGGGTGCAGAGGTAGGAGAGGGATATGCCACTTGGCATTCTTTGGACGCCTTTACAGTTCTTTTCCCCATATTGTAAATTAGGAGCATTTTAGTGTGATTAAATTTCCGCATTGCATCAAAGCATCTTTATATTAGCGTATGTGTATGTTTGCTTGCGGGACAGGGTGTGTTGGGGTCTCGGTCTGATCCCGCTCGCACCACTTGTTTTTAGGTATGATTGCTCCCTGTCTCTATGGCGTGGGAAAATCCCCCGGGCGATTGCAAAGAATCTGTCTAACCCCGCTAATTTGGCTATACGACTTTAGGATATATGTTTTGGTTTTGACCCGGCTCTGCCGTGGCTCTTGTATCTAAACCTTACTTCCGCTTTACTTTCGTTTAAATTAAATTTCTGTGACTTCGATTGATTGGGGTTCGAAATCCCCACTTTGAATACTGATTGATCTTTAGAGGTTTGAAACCTCGACCCGTACCTGAATTGCAACATCCGAACGAAGGTATCCAACCTTCGAAACGTATCTTGGATATTTATATCCGGGCCGTTACAAAGTTGGTATCAGAGCGAGGTTGTGCAATTCGGGTATGCAAGGGTCGAGTGTGTGTTTTGGAAAACCACCCATGGATTTTGAAAGATTTGAAAGTGTTTTAAAGGGGCAAAATGAACTTAATATGCCTAACTTAATTGGACTAAATATGAAATTGGCTTATGATAAAAGAGGAGAACCAACTAATAAGGGATCGAGAGGGTTGAAAAATCGTTAGATCGTCCCTTTTGGATGTAGTCGGAAATGGGTAGGCGAAATATTAGCTTGTTCTTTACAGCTGGGTCTGGAAGATTCCAAGGAGATCGTTATAATTGTCATTGACTGATTCTATGTTGAGTGCTTGATGTGCTAAAGATTTGATTGGTATGTTCTAACTATTGAATGAATATTGAATGATCTGTGCAAACGGGATAGCGGGAGTACTTCTCTTCTTATATGGTCAAGCCCAGCTTGTGTGAGACAGCCCCTTCCACTATGTTAACCCTTGACGGTTCTATCGAGTCTTTCTCCCGGATGTCAGTGTCTTCCGCGGGGAAATGGGTTGGTAAACACATTGTGTCGGGAATCATGATTGAATATGAGGGTTGTCCGAGGGAGTATTGGAAGATGGTCCTTGATGTAATTCCGAGTTAGAGAGTGAGATGTTTATGGGGCTGTCCTTCTTGATTCTTATGACGATCAACCGGTGTCTTCTTACCATAAAAAGTCGTATCCGAGTCTCACGGGAAAGATGGGGTGATGAGTCTGTTAGGGAGAGTCAATGTTTGCCCTTATGGATCTCTATCGGGTTATCTTAATTGCTCTGTCCATGATTGTGTGATACTATGTGGTACTACTCCTTAACCTACAGATTGATCTTTAGTGTGAAATTGTGCTTGTGTGCTTTGGTGTTCGTGATGACCATTGTATGGGTTCGAGCTACATTTGTTATATCCATATCATCCCGACATGATCTACTTAGTATATTACATTATCATACTAGGGCACGAATATATATGTCATATGCTAGGAAGTTGTATAATTGATGTCCTCCCTGTGAATAGGTTCATGATAGTGTGATCATTCGGTTCTAGTATCATGATAGAGTGAGTCTCTTACTTGATGGATACATGTTATAATTTCATGTCAACATGCCTTATATGCTACGTAATCCTCAGTACCTGTTATGATGATGATTCTTAATGTAAATTCGTGGTTGTATGACATCTTGTATCCATGCTGGTCACATTACTTTGGTCTCGTGTTCTATCATGGTTAGATGTCCTTATAGCATGTCTACTTGACCTATCATATTGATCTTGCTGATGATTGATTGAGAGCATAACCCACATGATATGAGTCTATATGATTGTTGCTTCTCTTGGATTAGGTCCATGATAGTGTGATCAATTCTTCTTTGTATGAATGCTCGTAAGATATTCTCCTTAGCATGCTCGCCGATGACGCCTTGATGCCTATCATTCCTTCTGTGACAAGAACCTATAGCACGCCCATCTATTTTGTATTTGTCAGATTAACTATTGTGGATTACTTTGCATATGATAGTGTTGTGTGTTCCTTGCATTGAATGGAGAATATGTGACATAATTAAGTCTTGGTGAATGCATGTTTTATCCTAGTATGTGCTGATTGCACTCGTGCCCGTATCCTAATCATATTGCCCATTACTTAGACTCGTGATATGCATCGTTAAATTTTCCTCATGCTTCTGTATCGTGGGAATCTGAGTGAGTTGACTTCTTACGCATCGTCATGATTAGTTGCATGCATGTATCGTATGCATGTTAAGCCTTTAGTATCATGTAGGATCCTTAACTGTGACTTGTGCGAATTTGTACCGTGCCTACATTATCGCTGACTTTCTCTTGAGCTAGGTCCCTGATAGTGTGATTCTTCCCTCTTCCTATGCTCTTAAAATGTTTTGCTCATCTTGGTGAGATTAATGTTGAATTTGATGATTGACTTACTTTCCGTGATGGTTAAACCTAGCATGCTTACATGGTTAAAATGTCTATTACTCTATGATGTCTTCTCGTGCTTGCATGAACCTATGACTTGACACCTCGCATTATATATCACACACCACGCTATGTTGTAATTTCGCATACGCATGACACCTAAATGTTGGAATGAATCTATTCAAATTACCTTGGTTGTAGTCATGTTTTGATACGTGCTAGTAGCATCCTGTAGGGCTTTATGCTTCCCAATAAGACTCGCTAAATGGTGACTTGCCATACTTATTCTATTAAGTGAACATGCTTGTCATATAGTGTGATAGTTGTTATTCCGTTTTATGTGCACTATGGTAAGTTTGATCCTAGCATACTTATAATCTATTGCTGGTGATGTCCTCCTTGTTACTCTCTGTAATGATGTCTCATGCTCTATGAACACTATGTCGAATTCTTTTAGATGACACTCGACTATGCCCATGTCTTATCATGTATCACTAGCATCGGGTAGGACCTATGTCTCTAAAATGTACCTCGCCGTATGATTACATGTAATTCTTAACCTACAATATGATCATTGTTGTTAGATGTGATAGTTACTATGCCGCTCTTATATATTCTCGTATGACACTTAGTTGGTTGTTATGATAAACCTCGTCTTGATATATTTGGACTCGTTGTTGATGTGTATACCATGCTCTTACATTGACCATATACATGATGCTCGTTATCTTCAATTAAATCCCGCATGACTTCGAATCATACATGATCATTGTTAGTTCCCCATAGCTTGCTTGAAGTTGCTAGGCATATCTGCTTCCGTGGAATCATAAACTACTAGCTTGTCTCACGTGCATCGGTGTAGGACTCGATTGTACCTTGGAATGAATATGTATGTTGTTGTTCTTTAAGATAGGTACATGTTAGTGTGGATTAATGTGATTGATATGCTCCATGATGAATTTGTGCTTGTTGTCACCATTGTAACCTAATGGACTTCCAAAAAGGCATCGTTACTATTCCCGGGTCGGAGTCTTGTCTCTAGTCGTGTCATCTTTAGATTTGGTCCATTTTTGTCTCTGAGAGAAATATTGGGCCGTCCGCTCTTGTCACTCCCCTATCTCCGCTAACATAGACTGCTACGCGATACATTGGATGAGCGGCCGCATAGAAGAGGGGACGGGAAGTTAGATAACGATAGAGCAGCGCAGCGGAAGCGTGGGCCCATAACCCACGGGCCTCAGGATCGACGATGTCGACGGAACCAGCTTGTTTCGAGGATGGCGGTTATTGAGTACGATATGACTTGCAAGTGCGAGTGTCCTCCATTCGGATCGCTAATCCTTTCTGAACTTGTTGATGGTGATATTGCACTGACTTGATGTTGAAAATTGCGTGTTGATGTGGTGACTTGGTAATGATTATTGCCTGATTATCCGTTGTCTATGATGATATATATGATTCGGTGCCTTACTGTCCTAATGTGCTATGATGACTTGACGTGATGCTACTCTGAGTTGCCAAACGTGATTTAAATTCCTTGCCTATAAACGTATGAACTGCAAATGCTGAGAACCTGAACTGTTTGTTAGATATGGTTATGATGAAACTTGCTAGTTTGATTCGATTAGGTTCATATATGATGTTTTACAATACTTGTTGAGCATGATGGTAATTTAAGACTTTTGATACTTGTTGCAATGCTTAATGATGAACTAATGATGCTATTGATACAAATGCTAGTTGATATGATGTAGTCCTTACGTGTAATAATGTCCCTGATTGCTTCTTCTTTGAACATGTGAGTGAGGTCCTTTTGGTAGAGCGGTCAGAGAGTGGAGAAAGGTTTTGAGTGATTAGAATGATCGACGGTGGTAAGGGGAAAGTTGCAGAATAGGGGTGTTGACTTAGGTTGGACCGAGTGAGTTTGGGAATTATAAGAGGTAATGCTTGGTGGTTTCGATGAGATCCTAGGTGAATCTTGGATAGGGGTATGGTTAATTAGGGGTAGGCTGGTTAGGTAGTGACCGAGAAAATTTTATAAAAGATGCGTGGTTAACAGGGCATGATGTTTGTGACATCTTAGGAAGCGTGAGCAGTGTTGGGAATGGCTCTTGTGAGTATCGAGAACATAGTACGCAATGGGCTCGGGTGTGAAATCGGAGATAGGAGCTGAGTTATTAGAGGTGGATTGCTTGTGAGAGTGCTTGACGGGAAGAGGTGAAAAGATCAAAATGAATTGGGGTTTCTTCTATGGGGTAGTAGCTGAGTAAATGTTGGTAGGTCTAGCTGAAGGTGGGTCTTGGCTTGAGAGTGGGGGACGAGCGAGCGGGGACTGCGTTTCATTTTGACTGCTAGTGATGTGAGGATTTTCTTGATTATGTGATTTGTAATATGTACTGGCATGATATTAGATAGCGACCATGATAAACCTGATATGGCCTGATATGACATGTTGATATGCAATATTTGAAATCTAGTTGACAGTGACAAGTGTTATCATGATATAATGATACATGGCTATCCTACTATGTTGTTTTAGAAGCATGTTGTGATGTCTTGTATGAATCATGAAATAATGATATGTTGTTATGTGAGAGCTTGATATTATATTATGATCAGGAGAAGTTAAATGATGAATATTGTTTGGGATCATGAATACGACTCATATATATATGAGATAATGGTGCGTGACTGCTAAATGATCGTTATATGGCATTGTATGAGTGAGATGATGATTTGTGAGTATGTTGATGTTTTGGTGATTGATATATTGATTGACCTTCCCCTCTGCTGAATCTTAATAGCCTGACCTTGTTGTGTTGATGTGTTGACAATGGGTTTTGGTTCGTTGATTCGATGATGAGAGACACTTTTATGACTTCCGGTGTGATGTTGAGACGTTTTATGATTATGTTATGTCGTTGAGATGCATATTACGACCTTTAGTATGATATGGAGATGTTGATGTGACCTTGTGGCACTACGTTGGCATATGTTGAGACTTGCCATGTGATGTGTTGATTGGAGATTGGATGGTTATACAGTTATGCATTTCTTATGGCTTATGCATCTTGCTTGAATTGAGACTGATAGATTGATTCGATTTGGAACCTAGGAAGAGAATATGGGATTAGCCCTTAGAGGTGGATGATTCCACCTCCTACCTTCTGAATTTAATTGATTGGTATGCGAGAAGCTGATTTGGTTTTTTGGGAGATTTTGACGAAATCTTGATTTGAAAGGATTTGACTTGTTTTGGTGTAAAGTTGCTTGATTAAACATCGGATTTGAAGATTTTGAGCGGTTTTAAAAATGGTCAACTTGGGGTTTTAAAGAAGTTGAGAGTTTCAATGATGTAGATGACAATCTTTCCATTTACAAAACGCTTTGAGGTTTTACGAACTGGATTTACATTATGACGTCTCACGAAGTGGATACAAGCATTGTATAGGGGCGCCTATAGATTGCTTGCTAAGACCTAGTCGGACGCTATAATACTTTTAGAGTTGTGATACTTCCGAAAAGTCGAAGCGAGGATGTGATAAGGACGCTTATTACACACTTGACAAGACCAATTGGAGATGTCACGACCGTGACTAGGATGTTGTGAGAATCCCGGAAGACACAACCGAGATGATAACAAGAACCTTGGACATGGTCCTCGGACTCACCAATTTCAAACTCCTTTCCATTGCTTTCAAATGATTTTAGTCTCGGGGACGAGACTTATTTTTAGAGGTGGATAAATGTAAAGACCGAGTATATTTTATATATTATGATTATTTTAATTAAATAAATTATTATTGTATTTAATCGGTAAAAATGGGAGAAAACCCGTCCTCGAGCGTGAATTTGATTTTAAAGTCATTCCGGCATCGTTTTGAGAATGTAGATTCTATCGGATTTTTATTCCGCCTCGAGCGCCGAGTTTTGATAAAAATTAATTTAATTTCGTTTAACTTGAAATTAGTAATTGAAATTTTATTTAAATTCGATTTAGTCGGGATTCGATCGGACGAGCGGGTTTGAGTCTTTTCCGCTAATTTGAATTAGTATTGTGGGACCCCTTTTAATTCCTATTTTATTTCCCTTTTCTTAATTTTTTTCTCTCTCTCTCTCTCTCCCTCCCTAGCCCGGATTTGTGTTTTATGGATTGGTCCCCCCTCCCTCACTTGTCCTCTTCCACACAGCACACACCCCTGCCTCCTCTCCTTGTCGTCTGCCTCATACCCCCCTCTTTCTTGATCCTGAACCCCAAACAAGCATTGCACCCACACATACCTCCTCTCTCTCCCTCCCTCTTTCTGTTCTATAACCCACAACACAACAGCTCACACCGAAGGGCTCAGCCCTCTCCTCCTCTGTCGCCTCCCCTGCTCGGATCTGCAGCACCTCCCACCTCCGTCCTCTGTGTTCCACCCGAGCGATTCCAAGCCACCTTGATTTCTTCCTCGTTTCCGTGAGCAGCAGCAGCCAGCAGCTCCTCTCTCGATTGAACCACCATGGCGTCCCAGCGAGCCAAGAGCACCCATTAACAGCCCCGGAGCCCGAGGTCGCCGACGTCGTTTCCCCGAGCACACCTCCCCCAATTTCTGATCTAGCTTCGGTAAGCCCCTTCCACCCTTTCTTTTGCTCTCAAACTCGATAAAAATCCGCCTTTTGATCTCCTATTGCCATACTAGGCCAAGGCCTACGCATCTCTGACTCCGGACAAGCACCGATCGAGTTTTCTCGCGGCGTTTTCGAGCCCTTTGGTGAGCACATCTAGCCCCCTCTTTGATTCTCATTCCTTCCGATTCTAAGCTACATTCATCCATTCACTGAGAGAGCTGGTCGGGGAGTGAGAGAGAGAGAGAGAACGCCGGCGAGGTCCTCCCCTTCTCCGATTTCGATTGCAGAGAGCGGATGAGGAGGGTGACTGGTCCGGTTCAGTCTTCTTTCTTTCTTTTCTTTCCTGGCCGGTTCACTTTTGTCCGGTTCACTAAAAACTGAAACGGGTGTAGGGCATGCGGGTTGGGCCGGGTCGGATCCGGGTCTTGGGCTGGGTTGATTTCGATTTGGGCTGGGTTTTATTTCTGAATGGGCTTATATATATGGGTTATATATATGTGATGTGGTGTTTAAATTTCGGTAGTTCATATGATTTGTGTTATGTTATATATATATATATATATATATATATATATATATATATATATATATATATATATATATATGTATATATGATATGTTAGATTAATTGTTATTTCGGATTTTGGGAAAATAAATATATAAATATATATTCTGAAATTTTAATATATTTTAAAAAGGTTTTAAAAGTGATATTATTTGATATTGGGTTATAAATATATTTATGGTTATTGTTTTGAGATTATATGGATAGTAAGTGTTAAATTATTTGAATATTATTATCATTTTGGGATTTGGTTATAATTATAAATTCTAGAAATTAATCGTTATATATTGTTTATTTGTTTTAAAATAGTATTAATTGGATTATTTATATATGATGCATTTTATGAGGATTTAAATATGTGAGTTAGGAATTCCAAAGTGAATTGTTGGTTTTAAATTATAAATATGATTTGTGAACATAGGATTATTTTGATGATTTAATATTCGAATTTATTTATATAATGTTTTTGAAATAAGAAACATGCCGGAATGATTTCTATAATATGATTTTGGGAAATTGGTTTTAAGGCCTAAGTGTTTAATGTCGGGATTTGGATAAGCGATTTTAAAAGAATTGTTTGATTTTCTAAGTTGAGTTCTTTGAGAGATTGTTTTGGAAATGAGATGATGAGATGAGATGAACATGGAATGATATTTGAATTATGATGAGATAAGATGGAATAATCTGAAACAAGATATGTGAAAATATGTATGATAGTTAGGGGCGCCTTGTGTGAATTAGATAGACTTATGCATTTGTATGTTATTAGGTGATTGTGATATGTTGGACATTGCTTACTATTGGATGATTCATTACTTGGACTCTGCTTCTGTCTTGTTTCTCTGCTGTTCGGCTTATTCAGGTAAGTTCCTTTATGGGCTTACTCATATTCGAAAGAGAATACCTGCTTATGAATATATGACATACTAGGTGTTGCATAAGCATTAAAGCATGTCATGTAGTATCATGCTAGGATTGCACTTATGAATGAGCATTCGGTTACTTTGTGTGTTTGATTACAGAGCGGTCGTTATCTGTGATAGTCCTAGAGTCTTTGCTAGGGTCATAGGGTAGCCCAGCCCCATCGGGTGCCCTGAGTCTATCGAGTCGATATGAGCATGATGATAGCCCAGCACCATCGGGTACGAGCATGATATATGATATGATGATGAGATATGATATGCTATAGCATCGAACTGGCCAGTCTCTACACTAACGGAAAGGGGTGCAGAGGTAGGAGAGGGATATGCCACTTGGCATTCTTTGGGCGCCTTTACAGTTCTTTTCCGCATATTGTAAATTAGGAGCATGTTAATGTGATTAAATTTCCGCATTGCATCAAAGCATCTTTATATTAGCGTATGTGTATGTTTGCTTGCGGGACAGGGTGTGTTGGGATCTCGGTCTGATCCCGCTCGCACCACTTATTTTTAGGTATGATTGCTCCCTGTCTCTATGGTGTGGGAAAATCCCTCGGGCGATTGCAAAGAATCTGTCTAACCCCGCTAATTTGGCTATACGACTTTAAGATATATGTTTTGGTTTTGACCCGGCTCTGTCGTGGCTCTTGTATCTAAACCTTACTTCCGCTTTACTTTCGTTTAAATTGAATTTCTGTGACTTCGATTGATTGGGGTTCGAAATCCCCGCTTTGAATACTGATTAATTTTTAGAGATTTGAAACCTCGACCCGTACCTGAACTGTAACATCCGAACGAAGCTATCCAACCTTCGAAACGTATCTCAGATATTTATATCCGAACCGTTACACTCCTTGATTTTAAATGGTATCTGATTCTCCGTATAAAAGGATTGGAATGAGTTGATGAAATTCAATGATTGTGACTTGTGAGCTTCCGTATCAACCCAAAGAGGAAAGAGTCAGATTTCAGCAGGGGGTTTGGAGAGCTCAATGGATTTAGACTTCAAGGGGGTAAAAAGGCTAAAGTAATACGGAGCATTTCTTATTTATTTGGGCTAAACTTTAGGTATGGGGTAAATATGTATATATTGTAATGGGCTGAATTTAAGCCCAAAACTAAAATTTGACTCTTTTTGTTGTTTAGTTACTGTTCCTAAGGGAACTCACATTTTTTATATACTAGCCGTAACCGCATGCTTCGCATGCAGATTCCTGACATTTTGCACGTGGTAATAATTTTGTAGATATATATAACTATATAATAATATATAATAATACATACAACTTTGATAATATAAATATAATATTCTACAATTAAAGTAGTCAAATATCTATATATGATGCGGGACCATCCAAGACACCGCCGGACACACTCTTCCATGTTCGTGAACCATGATCTAGCCATTGAAGTCATACCTATGTTCTTCTCTTGCTGATGCCTTCGGCGTCGACACCAGGAGCCTCGACGCCGAGACCTGAAGATGATATTTGCTTACTGTTGGCCTCAGCGCCGACACCAGACCCTCGACGCCGAGACCTGGGCGTTTAGTTTTCATATGGGCCGAAATTATCAAGTGTTGGAACCCTAATTTTCATTGTTATTTTTAGTATCTCTTTTACTAAAGTTATTTTAGGTAATTTTAGGAATTTATTTTAATTAGTCTTTTATTTATTATTTTCATCTAATATCAGCCTAGGGTTCTATCTCCTGTTGCAATGTGAGTTACAAAATCATAACTAAGATCCTAGCTTCCAGACTTGCTCCTATACTGAAAAGCATTATATCTCCTTCACAGATTGGTTTCATAGAAGGTAGACTCATGGGAGAAAATATCCTTCTGTTGCAAGAACTTATTAGAAAATATTCTCGTAAAAGAATTAGCCCCAGATGCATTTTAAATCTTGATCTCAAGAAGGCTTATGACACTATTTCATGGAAATTTATTGCTCAAATGTTTAACCATCTAAACTTTCCCTCCACTTTCACATACTGGATTCTTGAATGTATCTGCACTGCCTCTTTCTCTGTTAATGTTAATGGCAACCTCCATGGTTTTTTCAATGGAAAGAGGGGTTTGAGACAAGGAGATCCTTTCTCCCCTCTTGTTTTTGTTCTATCTGTTGATTATCTATCTCGTGTATTAAGATGCAAAACTAGATCATCTGATTTCAAATTTCATCCTAAATGTAATCACTTGCAACTCTCTCACTTAGCATATGCAGATGATATTGTCCTAATGTCTAGAGGTGACAAAAACTCTATGGTTATCCTACTAGACACCCTCGAGCACTTCACAGCTGTTTCAGGTTTGGAAATAAGTCCTATGAAATCTGCTTTTTTTCACAGCAGGTGTAAACAGAGAGGATCTGGAATACTTGGCTAATAGATCTGGGTTCTCCCAGGGTACCTTCCCTTTTAGGTACCTTGGGATACCTATTTCCTCTGGGAAGCTAACCATTTCACAATTTGCCCCCTTTTTAGACAAAATGTTAACAAATATTAGCTACTGGAATACAAAAACTTTGTCTTATGCAGGTAAAGTTGAACTTATAAGATCTGTGCTTCAAGGAATCCAGGCCTTCTGGTTCTCTATACTCCCTTCCCCCTCCACTCTTGTTGACAAGATAAATAGCCTTTGTGCAAAATTTCTATGGAAATCACACAGGATCAAGTGGAAGGATGTGTGCCTACCAAAGGAAGAAGGAGGCCTTGGTCTAAAGGATCTAAGAACCTGGAATACAGCTTTCCTTTCTAGGATTCTATGGGACATTATCAGAAAGAAGGACAGCCTTTGGATACGATGGGCACACCACCAATACATACAACAAGGAAGTGTATGGTCTTGGCAAATACACCCCAAAAATGACTCCCCTCTTATTAAAAAGGTTTTATCTATTAGGGATCATTTAATAACCACTGCAGGATCAATAGAAGATGCATCTCAACTGATACAAAGCTGGTGCTTAGGAGGAAAATACAACATTGGGAGGGCTTACAATTTTTTCAGAAGAAGAGCAATAAAAAGACCATGGTGCTCTGTTGTGTGGGATAAAAGCATACTCCCCAAGCACTCCTTCATCCTATGGTTAGCTGCAAGAAGAAGATTAGCAACAAACGATCTCATAAAAACAAGGGAAGTTGATCTACACTGTCACTTCTGTGGACTCACAAATGAATCACATGAACACATATATTTTGCTTGTAATTTTTCCTCTTCTGTTTTGTCACAGATCAAGGCATGGCTGGGCATTTGGAGAGGAATGAACACTCTGAAAAGTGGACTGAAATGGCTCAAGAAAGAGGCTCGAGGAAACAGTTGGAAATCTAAAGCTAGGAGAGCAGCTTTTGCAGCCACTGTATACCAGATTTGGAAGGCTCGAAATGAAAAACTTTTTGATAATACCACCAAGAGTGTTGAGGAGACTGTCCATATGATCAAACTGCACGTGTACAAGATGCTACACCGTGATTTCTCCCTCCTCTTCACAACATCAACAGAACTGCAACAAGGACACATTCATGAAGCTGAACAAATGATGGACGGAAACATACAACTTTAACAAATGGAGTGAAGAAAATTTGGATCCTGGCTGCACTCCTTCAGCTACAACGAGGAGTTCACCTTTTGCTGAGTTTTAATGTGATTAGCACTTGACTGTTAGTTTCTCTATATGCAATGGCTTAATGGACCTTCTCCTTTTGACTATCTGTTCTAGGGTCTTAATAGCCTCGATATAGAATATCTAGGTGTGCTAAGATTGTGATGATCTAAATCTCTTGATGGCATAGCCGTAGGGAGACTTATGTTGTCACAATTTTAGGGTGCAGGTCCGATGTCTGATAGCTTTGGCTTGATGAAACAGGAGATACGCCAGAGCCTAGGGTTCAACACACCTTTTTGGGATTGGAAACACTTTAGGTGGTTCCAATATTTTTTACCACATGCCTACATAGCCCACGGGCAAATAGGCCTCTTCCTAGAACTTTGTAATTATAATCTTTATTTTCAATATATTTACCCTTAAAATCAAAAAAAAAAATAAGCGGCTGATCTCCATTGTCAAACACACACGTCTCTTCTTGAATGAAAAATCAGTTTGTGTTGAAACACATTGAGTGCGAAAGTCAATCGATTCGAAGCGTTGCTCATCGATTGCACCATTGGTATAGATCTCAGCTTGGTTTGCCTTGTGTTTGTCAACCTCGCAAGAGCTTGGTAATCCTGGTATCCACGAGCCCCCTCCTTGTGCCTCCAAGTTGTCCGCTTGGTTGTGTAGGGTTGTAGAGGCAGGTTGTATAGTCGGTGGTGATTGGTTCCTACCCTCTAAAGAGTCCTAGGGTCTTCATCTCGTTCTATATAGATCGAATCAGTCCACTATCGGTCGTGTTCTTGATTTCGTCAAGTCGAGTTCTTGCATTCTTGCTGCGTTTTCTTTGAGTATTGATCGAGTTCTTGAGTTTCTTGTTTGTTTCTTGCAATTTGAGTCTTGATTGTCGAAGATCGGGCCATCCTACGGCTTACCCCGTATCAAATTGGTAGGGTCGAACACCACATGTCCATGGAAACTCCTCACATGACCGATTGTAGGAGGGATTGACCACTCCTGGATGGCTTTGATCTTGGCTTCATCATCTTGTCTTCCATTAGAGCTCACTACAAAACCAAGAAAAGAAACTTGATTAGTGCACAATTCATATTTCATATCATCTTCATAATTAATATGCACTCTAGCTTGTTCGTTTATCGTTAAGTTTCCATCAAAGGCTAGCAAGTTTTCTTCCTTTTTCAAGGCTGGATTTCAATCATTTCAATGCTAGCAATATTACAACAATTTTTACCATCAATGATCATATTACAAACTTTGCCTTTTTCTAAGCATTTAGTATGAAACAAGTCTTCTCTTTGAATATTATCACAAGGTGTAGGTTGAACACTTAAAACTTTACTAACAAGCAAAGAGTCATCATGCTCATTTTCAATGCAATCATCTTCAGAGGCAAGTAAACTAAGATCTTGATCATTATTAACATGCTCATCATTTTCATCACTAGAATTTTTCAGATTCATATTTGCCTAGGTGATTAATCATGACAGTCTTCTTATTAGGGCAATCATTCATAACATGTCCTCCATCTCGGCATATAAAACAAAGAATGTCCCTAGATCTAATAGTAGAGGGGTTAGGATTACTCCCTCTAGGGCCAGTAGATGCCCCAGACGAATGTCGTGCCTCTACTGCCGCCAATCTCTCCATCACCCTCG
Source organism: Persicaria maculosa (assembly GCA_963922045.1). Classification (NCBI taxonomy): domain Eukaryota; kingdom Viridiplantae; phylum Streptophyta; class Magnoliopsida; order Caryophyllales; family Polygonaceae; genus Persicaria; species Persicaria maculosa. Next base: position 50,598,286 of record OY998267.1, read on the forward strand.
CCATGGTCTCGTTGAGAGTGTTGAACATGTTGAACATTTCAGGCGACATGGTCGAGGTATTGTTGGAATTGTTACCATTGTTGCTATTGTTGCCATTGTTGGCATTGTTACCGTTGTCCTCCTGATTAGACATCACAAAGCAACAAACAAGGAACTACGTAAAAGTTAGTAAAGAATATAAACAACTCACTAGTGTTTCGCTCACACTCCCTCTCTAATTGGTATGTCACGCTTGTTGTTTCAATCCGCCTTGGGCAAATCAACACTCAAGCTTAAGACTTAGCAACACAAGGTATGTATATGAGAGATCAAAGAGAATGAATGAAAACATCAAGATGCACTCGAAAAAGGGTCAAGAGCAATCGACAAAAGCAAAGGGAGTACTCGACGTAGGTCTGCAGCACTCGACACGCACAAAATCGCACTCGATATGACAAAGAGAGAACTCGACAATGGGAGAAGTTCTCGACACAAGCAATATAAACAAAACTAAGGACTGATTTTGTGGAAAAGAAAAAGAAATAAAGGAGACAATTTGGAAATTTACCTCTTTTTGATTTAAACCCTCAAGTAAGGATGTTGTTGTTGCAAGGGTAGGGTTTCAAGATTGTGTTTAGAAGGTAATGTATGTCAATCTAGGGCTGCTGGAATTTACCAAGATGATCCCTTGAAGCTTTCTTGCAAAAGATGAACAAAGAGCTCCAAAGAACACAAATCAAACAACTCTCTTTCTTTTTCTTTTGAATTTTCGGATCTGATTTTTTTTAAGCTTACTTTTACCCCTAGGTGAATTTTATCCTCCCTAGGTTCAAGCCCTTTGAATTTTCAGAACCTACATCAAGAACTTACAGCAAAAATAAAGGGGAAAACGAAAATAAAAAAAAATTAATGGTGAAAGAAATAAAATTCAGCCCTAGAATTAGATATAGGTTAGGTTTTGGCTAAATTTGATAACTAGCCTTTCTATCTATTCCCTTATGATATAAGATAGATAAAAGTGGTTATATCTACCAAATAAATTCAGATTTTAATTGGGAATAAAATAGATAGATCAAGATAGAACAAATAGGATTAGGGTTTGTTCCAAAGATTGCCGATTAGGGTTCTTCTTGAGCCAAAGCTGTCGGCTGCAACAATGGTGAAATCGGCTCCAAGGACTGATGTAGGTCACGGCTAGGCTGTATTTAGGCTAGTAGCAACCACAACAATCACAAACAACAAGGTTAGTAACAATCAAATTCAAGAATAAGAAGTAAAAGAGCAAAATAAAGAAAGACTCTATTTTTTGTGGATTTTTGTGTTTTTATGATGAACAAAAGAAAAAGACACAACTTTGATGTCGAAACCTAAGCTCTGATGCCAATTTGATACGGGGTAAGCCGTAGGATGGCCCGATCTTCGACAATCAAGACTCAAATTGCAAGAAACAAACAAGAAACTCAAGAACTCGATCAAGACTCAAAGAAAACGCAGCAAGAATGCAAGAACTCGACTCGACCAAATCAAGAACACGACCGATAGAGGACTGAGTCGATCTATATAGAATGAGATGATGACCCCAGGCCTCCTTAGAGGGTAGGAACCAATCACCAACGACTATACAACCCGCCTCTACAACCCTACACAACCAAGCGGACAACTTGGAGGCACAAGGAGGGGGCTCGTGGATACTAGGATTACCAAGCTCTTGCGAGGTTGACAAACACAAGGCAAACCAAGCTGAGATCTATACCAATGGTGCAATCGATGAGCAACGCTTCGAATCGATTGACTTTCGCACTCAATGTGTTTCAACACAAACTGATTTTTCATTCAAGAAGAGACGTGTGTGTTTGACAATGGAGATCAGCCGCTTAAATAGAACCCTAGGCTGATATTAGATGAAAATAATAAATAAAAGACTAATTAAAATAAATTCCTAAAATTACCTAAAATAACTTTAGTAAAAGAGATACTAAAAATAACAATGAAAATTAGGGTTCCAACACTTGATAATTTCGGCCCATATGAAAACTAAACGCCCAGGTCTCGGCGTCGAGGGTCTGGTGTCGGTGCCGAGGCCAACAGTAAGCAAATATCATCTTCAGGTCTCGGCGTCGAGGCTCCTGGTGTCGGCGCCGAAGGCATCAGCAAGAGAAGAACATAAGTATGACTTCAATGGCTAGATCATGGTACAGAAACATGGAAGAGTATGTCCGGCGGTGTCTTGGATGGTCCCGCATCAATATAAATATGTATAAAAGGGACATGATCGCGTTAACTTTAAAATTGTTCAAAATTATTTAAGAAACAATGATGAAATCGAAAGCTATCAATCTGGAAGATGGATTTCTCCTCCTGAAGCTGCATGGAGAATTTTTGGTTTTGATTTATATGACATTAGTCTAGCAGTAATCCCATTACAAATACATCTACCATATTTACAATTTATTAGTTTTGCATCAACTGAAAATCTAAAAAAATTAGCCTCAAATGAATATCGATTAACTACTATGCTAAAACAATTTTTTGATACCAACAAAAATAATCAAGAAGAACAAAAATATTTATATTCTGAATTTCCGGAACATTATGTATGAAATACAACAAATAAAATATGGACTAAAAGAAAACAAAAATTTGCAATCTTTTATAAATGGGATAAGAATCATCTCCACAAGTTGTAAATTCTGGAAAAATTTTGGGATAATTAAATCTACATATTTTCCTCATATTTTTTAATCATACATCCACATTCAAGGTTTTTTTTCTCCACAGGGGTCATGCATCATATGTTTTAATACCCCATTTCGTAAATGCCTATTTTCTTTCGATGGAATTTCTGTAAAACAATTTTATCAAATTGTCCAGGGGTTATGATTTTTAATCAGATTGTAAAATAATTAGAAAATGAGCATGTGGTAATCCTCTTTTTTGGAACTCAATAACATCAACTTTAGCATTAAGGTATCTACACTTTATATCTCTAGGACCATAAAAGAAGGTGGTAATATTATTCTTTGACCAATTTCATATGCATTTTTTTGGCCAGTTGTTAAGCTATCAAGTATCCTTTGGTATAACTCACATCTAATTATGGATTGGTTTCTTCTAAAGAAATCTAATAGAGTGTATTCAATTTTAACATACATATCAATTATATATTCTTGAAGTAATCTTCCTGATTTTAACAAATAACTGTTTATGCAAATTTGAAATTTATATGCATAATATTCTCGACACGCTATTTCTCTTCTGTCTTTTGGTGGTCTTCTATTGGCAACTGTAAAAAAACATAAATAAATATATTAATTATTTAATTTATTAGTAGTTAATATATAATCCAATAAATAACGAGCAATAAATTTTGTATTGTACGTACCTTTATTTTCTTCTGATATTAGATCCTCTTCATTTTGAATTAGAGCAGACGAAATAGGAAAGGTTGGATTTTTACAATTTTTTCGTTCTTTATTTGATATTCTTGGATAAAGAATTGGATACTTCATTGGATCATAACAACCATAATAATGCATTATTCTATGAGACTTTGTAGATTTTTCATATATTATAATATATGGGCTATTTTGTTCAAAGGAGCCTGTGTTATCAAGTATAATTGCAGCAACCTATTCTAATGTGGGAGCATTATAAACTCATTGATCAAGGGTAGGATTTTGAGAAATGACAATTTTCGTATCATCTACTATGTCGAATTCATTTAAAGATCAAAAGAACATTGCATATCGATTTTTTTCCATAATAAGCATAAGTATTGACATGATTTCGGGTTTTATTTCAGGAAATACATTTGAAAGACGTTCTTCTTCATGTCCATTGTCATAAAATATAATTGTAAATATTTTGGATTACTATTTTTTCAGGTAAAATATAAGTAATAATATATTTGTCCTATTAATTTGAAAACATAAATTCCCTTTTTGGAATAAACTTTAGTTTTACCACCGAGAGAACTAAAAGCAAATAAACTATTATATAATCATATATATATATATTCTAAAATGTACAGCATAATGGTCATCTTGGCATAATAAATTAATGAGTTCATTTGGGGTTTCATTGGAGACAATATAAATTTCTTCAGTACAACAACAAAAGTACGGAGATTCAAACACAAATTTATGTGCTTCACATTTGCTGCAATCACTTCCCGCCACCAAATTATGAGGCAATACTTGGTATACCATTCAAATCAAGTGTAACCTCTAAATTTTTAATAGATTTGATTCATCTGCTTTGATATGTTGTGACATCTTTGTTTGCTCGGTTTATTTTCATTTTTCAATTATTCTTAGTCTCTTGATTAAGTTTCAAATTTGGTTTCTTTAAAGAACTCTGTTATTCAATCTATGCAACTGGAAAAAAAAAGATGTACCTGGAAAAAATTAAAAATTTTAGTTTGTTTTTTTTAAATTATGTTAATTTATATTTAAATAAACATATAAAAGTAAATAGAGTACGCTATGAAATGTGTTTTACTTTATCAAGTAATGTATTCCTTTCAAAGATAGATCAAAATCTTTTTTTTTTTGACAACAAGCCAATCCATCACTCCTTTTCATTCAACAAAATAGTAACAATGTCAAATGGAAGTTCATGAATACAGAAAAACAGTGAATGAGAAATAGGCCTAATCGATGCGAAGCCATGAGCCACCTTATTCCCCTCGCGTCTAGTATGGGACCAAGAGATTGAGTCGAACGTCTCCCCTAGTCCCTTTATCGCTGCAATTAGATTGTAGAGAGATCCTAGACCATTGCACCCATGCTTGAGTTTGTTCACCAGAGCAAGATTGTCGGTTTCAATCTGTAAGCTCCGCACACCCCTTTCCCTCGCAACCTGTAGAGCCCAGAGCACACCCTCTGCTTCGACCGTTTCCACACAGGTCGTTGGTTGAATCTCACAATGATCACCAAAAAGCATCGCCCCCGTATGGTCCCGGCACACCACAGCGATTGTAGACAACCCGGAAGAAGAGACGCTGGCGTCACAGTTGAGCTTCAGAATGGAGCCTTGAGGTTTCTTCCAGCCGATGTTCTCTCCCCCTTGATGCTGGGTTGCCGCCGAGTGTCTTGTCACCTCTCTATACGACTCTTGTTCCGTAAGCTTGGTCTCCACCTCTCGTATGATCTCCACTGGACGTTTCCGGACCCCTTCAAAGATGCGCTTGTTTCTACTACCCCATATATGCCAAACCAATGCCGCCCATCTTTGACGCTCTGAGTTAGTTCTTTCCGTGAACATCACAGCAAAAACCTTTTGCATAGATGTTGAACGCAGCCATACCCTTTCCAGTGTAGGTGTGTACCTCCAAATCTTTCTTGCTTGAGGACACTCAAACAACACATGAGTTGTAGACTCTTCCTTGCCACATAAATCGCAACAACCATCCTCGGTAATCCGTCTCTTAAGGAGATTCATTCTGCAAGGAAGAATTTTGGATGGTGCCCTCCACACCGTAGACACCATCCTCGGCACCGACTTCAGCTTCCACAAGGCTTTCCAAGTGCTCTCTAGCCTTGATGCACCCGACGTTCCATCCCTTGAACCCCCCCTTCAGCGACTTCTCGATGAGCATATAGTATGTCGGTCGGTATAACCACCCGACGTTCCCCTCCAAGGTAATTACCTACTACCTTAAAGCTAGTCGGTCGGTATAACCACCTGTCGTTCCACACATTGATATCAGCCCCATTACCGACTGGCCACCTTAATCCCTCGACCATCACATCCCTACCACTGATTATACTACGCCATGTGTAACTGGGGTTGAAACCCACCAGCACCTGGAAGAATGAACACCAAGGAAAATATCGAGCTTTCATGATTCTGGAAACCAGGGAGTTCGGATCAGGCAGGATTCGCCAAGCTTGCTTAGCCAAGAGTGCTTTATTAAACATCTCTAAATCACGAAACCCCATTCCTCCCTTATCCTTTGCTCGGCATAGCCTCTTCCATTTCATCCAATGGGTCTTGTTCCTGCCCCCACTATCACCCCACCAGAAATTACATAGCATCATCTCAATGTCCCGACAGAGTCCCACCGGTAACAGAAAACAAGACATAGTGTAAGTGGGGATAGCTTGTGCAACCGCCTTGATCAACACTTCCTTCCCGGCTCTTGACAACGTCTTTTCTTTCCAACCCTTCATCTTCTTCCATACCCTCTCCTTGAGTTGCTTGAAGATCACTTTCTTCGATCGACCTACCATGGTAGGCAGTCCAAGGTATCTCTCATGTTTTGAGACCTCACAGATTCCCAGAATCTCCTGCAGTTCCGCCGTCCGTTTCTCCTCACCAACATTCTTACTGAAGAACGGTTCTGACTTCGAGAAGTTAACCTGTTGTCTTGATGCCGCTCCATAAGTATGGAGAATATGCATAATTTTTTAGCTCTGTTGACAGGATGCTTCCAAAAAAAGAACACAGTCGTCAGCAAAGAAGATGTGAGAAATATACGGGGCTGCCTGCGCAACTCTAATCCCCCTTAACCGGTTCTGCATCTCACTCTTCCCGATCATACCAGATAAACCTTCCGCACATAAAAGGAAGAGATACGGTGATAGAGGATCCCCCTACCAGAGTCCCCTCTGGGGTATGAATCTCGGCGATGGCACACCCTCAACTAATACTGAGAAGCTGACCGAAGTAATGCACTTCATGATCAAGGCAACCAACCTTTCCTCAAACCCGAACTTCCTTAAGCAATGCTCCAAGAAGCCCCACTCCACACTATCATAGGCCTTCGCCATATCCAGCTTCAAGGCCATGTGCCCTTTCTTCCCCTTTCTCCTTGTCTTCATATAGTGAAACACTTCGAACGCCGCAAGCACGTTGTCGGTGATGAGTCTTCCTGGAACAAAGGCACTTTGGCTTGACGCGATCAACTTCCCAAGTACTTTCTTCAACCTAATCATTAGTATCTTTGACAAAATATTGTATAAAACATTGCACAAACTAATAGGAAGGAGATCCTTCATTTTAGTTGGGGCCACAGCCTTTGGAATTAAAGTAATGAGAGTATGATTGAATCCCTCAGGAAGTGGCGCCCCATTCAAAATATTAAGTATGAGAGTAGTGACATCGGTCCCAACAATATGCCAACACTTCTGATATAACAGAGCTGGCATACCATCAGGACCTGGTGCCTTTGTGGGATGCATTGAGAAAAGGGCGGATTTTACCTCCTCTGCAGTGAAGGGCCGCGACAGCTCTAGGTTTTCCTACCGATAGTATGGGCTCGATTCCTTGAGAAGTTGTGGTCGGATCTACAGTAGCTTCTGATTGAAATAGTTTGTCGAAATAGTTCATAGCTACCTCCATCATCCCTTCCAAGGATCTCTTCTCCGACCCATCCTCATCCACTAATTTCTTAATCCTATTCCTTTTTTTACGCCCCGATGCTTTCCTATGAAAATAGGCAGTATTGCGATCCCCACTGCACGGGCCTTCCCCAGTCCCCGGCAGTTGAAGCTTATACAATTCATAGCTCCCGGCGGGGGACAACCTCCCCGGCCGGTTTGATCTGCTGATCGGTTAAAACAGTTTCAACTCTTCTCTTCTTATCACTTTCTCCCCCTCCTATTTCTGCTCTTTCCTGGTCAACCATCATGTGGTCCTCCCTCTCTCCCTCTTTTCTTTTAAACATTTTTGTGATTTCCAACCCCACCTTTACCTCTCTCTGTTGCACCTCCCCATCGACTCCCCTAGCCGCTCGTTTCCACTTTCTCTTCAGCATAGTAGTCCCCTCCCCTTGTACCCCTTTCCCCATTAAATTATTCACTTTTTTCCCTCCATCGCCCTCACTACTCCCTGCTCAACCCCGTCCCTATTGTCCGCCCCCACTACTCCCTGCTCATTTCTTTTCCCTCCATCACCATCAGCATCCTCCAGCCTCACCCATTCCACTCTTTCAAGCGCCTCTTTTCCCTCCTTCGTCAATACCTCATCTCTCGTGTCCACCTTCTCGTCATCATTCTCTTTTTCTTCCAAAATCTCTAGCAAAGTCTTTCTCCCTCCCCTCCCCACCTACCATCAGCCTTTCTCTCCTCTCGCCCTATCATCTTGTCCATCACCCTTCTTTCCTCCTCCCTATCGGAGCTACTCCTTTCCTTGACAGCCTTGGCCAGTGAAGCCCACAACCAATCACCGTACTCTTCGCAATGGTAGTCATCTTCAAAACCCACTCACACTCAGATTCCTTATGACCCAAGCAACCACAAGAATAGCAAAAGTTCGGCCAACGTTCATACCTGATCTCAACCCACAGTTTCTTCCCTTCAATCGACACCATTATGCCCCGATGCAGCGGTTTAGTGACGTCAATGAGCACACCCATCCGAAGGTATCTGCTGCACGTCACTAGTTCTTCCTCATCCATCTCTATAACCCTTCCAAACACTTGCCCTAGCCTCATGGCCATCGATTTTGTATATGCCGGCAATGGGAGGTCATATATTCTGATCCAAAATGGTGTATGCTTGAACTTTGCTGTAGATAGCCGTTCCATCCCCGGCTCTTTCAACATCAGTATAGATCTGTCGAAAGACCAAGGTCCTCCCTTCAAAACTCTCTCCTTATCTTCCTCGGTAGTAAACTGGAAACTATAAAGATTCTCCTTGATTTTCCTAAAGAGAAATCCACTCTTCGTCCTCCACGCCCCTTTCATGGTGGCTTTTAGGGTATAGGAATTAGTCGGTGTTTTGGACATTACCTTCCCGATCAACAAGAATCGATTGTGCACCGACCTCTCCTCTTGCACTGCTTCATCCCCAATTATCAGACTAACTTCCTCATCAGCGAGATGTAACGATTTCCCCTTATCTCCCATATCGCTCAGCTCTAAATCGACAAACTGTTCCGTCAGAAAACATGCAGAAAAGACACGATGAATCTCGCACTATCAGCGAGAGAAGACCTAGCTCTCATGGACCTGGACCGGAGAGAAGACGGGTAGCCGGAAAAGACCAAGGGATGCTTGCCAGAAATCGCCCGTAACACCTAGTGTTTTAGTGTTCAAAGTGGGATTCAATGTGGTGCAAAACTTTCAAAGATAAGGAGTAATGAGAATAAAATCAGTGTAATTGTAGTAAGTAATTTTTTGATGTATGGAAGATGAAAAAATTGGAAGATTTGAGAGTAAGTATGGAAGATGAAAGATATTATCAGGTGGTTTTGGTGTTAAGGCACATCTATATATTAACATTAAAGAAGAAGTACACTTAGACACGTGTCTTCTTCTCCATTTTTTTAGGTCCTATGTGGCAAGCTACAATTTTAGCAATCCTATGTTTTTTTTATTAGGAAAAAATTCGGGTGAGCGCGCTCTACCCGAAGGCATCCTTGCGGATGAGGTCTGTAAGACCAGAATTGTTGTAAATATCAATACCCCTGGCAGAGTGGCTAAGGTGTGCAACCTTATCAGCCACTCTATTGCCAAGACGAGGTACATGAATAAAAGAGATTTCTTTCATAGTTGATAGAAGAAGTTGTACGTCTGATAGGATGAGTTTGATTTCCCATGGGCATCTCGACTTGTTATTTAGATGGTTAATAATTATGCTGGAATCTCCTTCAATATGGATTTTGTCAATATGAAGTTGTACGGCCTTTTGTACCCCAAGTTTGAGTGCTAGTGCTTCCGCTTGAAGCGCGGTTTTAATACCTAGTTGTTTATAGCCTATGTGTATTGGATGTCCTTGCCAGTCCCTGATAACAACCCCAGCGGAACTACGTTTGTCAACCAGAGATGAACCATCAAAGTTGAGTTTGAATGTTCCTTTTGGTGGTTTGTGCCACTTGATCTGACGGTTTTTGTTTCTCTTTACGGGTTGTTTGCCGCTTCGTGAATGAGGATTGGTATTATCATCTAGTGAAATGTCATATTGATGAGTGTTACTCCAATTTTTCTCATGTGTATTAATAAGCATCAATGCAGCACCCCGCAAAGGGATCGGAGCCTGCCTAAAAATATGTTGGTTTCGAATATACCACATTGTCAACCAAGCGAAAGCAAGTTTACCAAGAGCAGTCTTTGGTAGGCTATTCCCAATGAATGACATGATTGGGCTTATATCTCTTGATAGTGTGATTTGGCTGACTATTGCGGAGTTTATGTGGCTCGGGATAATAGCGAGAGACCTCGAGTATTGACACTCGAATATTAGATGTACATCATCTTCCATAGGGCAATTACAAAGGCTACATGTAGGAGGGATAGGGACCCCCCATTGGGCTAGTCTAGCAGTCGTGGGAAGTCCGTTTTGACAGACTTTCCACATGAAATTTATGATCTTAGGTGGGATGTCGAGATGCCAGATCCAGGAGTTGTTGTCTAAGGGAAATGAGGATTCGGCAGAGACCAGTTTATATGCGCTTGACGTAGTGAACCAGCCCTCTCGGTCCGACCACCAGTATAATCTGTCCACAAAATTTGAGACTGGTAGTAGAATGTCAAGGATTTCCTCCACAATGTTGTGTGGGAGAACAACAGAGAGTTTCTCCTCCCACCATTTACCTCCGAGGATATAGTCACTGACTTTATCATTAATGTTATCAATTCTTGGGCAATCGTCACGAGACTGAATAGAAGATGCTGTAATCTAGTTATCATACCAGAAATTGATAACGGTCCCGGTGCCGACTGACCAGATAAGCCCCTTTTTGAACTTATCAATCAGAGTTGTAAGTTTCGCCCATTGCCAGGAGGTGGCACCACTTTTCTTATAATGGAGAATGTCATCCGCTCGGAGATATTTATACTTAATTATTTGCACCCAAACATTATCCGGTTCAGCCAGCGTTTTCCATAGCAGTTTCATTTGTAGTGCTTCATTCAATTCTTTGGATTTTCGAATCCCCAAGCCCCCGCATTTTTTTGTTCTGCAAATTCTATCCCAGCTAATCAACGGGCGGTGTTGCAGATCCTTGTTCCAGAAAAAAGTTCTGTTTATCTGATCAAGTTCTTTATGGATTGAGGATGGCAGTAAGAAACTATGCATCGTATATAAGGGTTTGGCTGATAAATTTGAGTTTATAAGAATAGCTCGACCTTGTTGAGATAGCGAATTTGCACGCCATTTACTAAGTTGTTCTCTAGATTTGCAGATAATATCTTCGAAGGTTTCTTTGGTTACTCTGCCGTTGATAATTGGACATCCAAGATATTTTTCCAAGGAGTTGACGTTGGAGATAGTTAGGCAACTGTTGAGTTCCTGAAGTCTGGATTGAGAGATTCCTCTAGTAGCTTGGAAGCATGATTTTTTGTAGTTTACTTTTTGGCCCGAGACTTTGCAATAGGAGTCAATAATTGATTTGACTCTCCTACAAGCGTCAACACTGCCTTTCGAGAAGGTGATAATATCATCTGCAAATGATAAAAATGGAATTCTTGGTCCATTCCGACCAAACGCGAAACCAATTGGGCTTCTATCCCTATTTGCCTCAGCAGACAGGTGGCGCGCTAATACTTCTGCACCTAGGATAAACAGGAATGGTGAAAGGGGATCCCCTTGACGAAGGCCCCTAGAAGGGAAGAACATATCTGTAGGACCGTTATTAACAAGTATAGAGTACGAGATTGTTTGTACACATTCCATAACCCAGGAGATGAAAGTAGGATGGAACCCAAATTTGTCAAGAATCTTTTTGGTGAAGTTCCAATCAACCCTATCATATGCCTTTTCCATGTCTAGTTTGATTGCCAACCACCCTTCACGATCCATATGCAATCGAAAGGAATGGAAGATTTCATGTGCTATTAGGACATTGTCTTGAATAGACATGTCTGACACAAACGCCCCCTGTAATGGGTGAATGAGCTCACCAATTACTACTTTAAGTCTTTCTGTTAGAATTTTTAAAATGATTTTATATAGGTTAGAACAAAGCCTTATAGGTCGGTAATGGTTAGTAGTTGAGGGGTTATCTTGCTTTGGTAATAGGGAAATAAATGTATGATTTATTTGTTTAAGGATTTTCCCAGAATTGAAAAAACCTTTGATGGCTTTGATAATCGAATTTCCCAGAATATCCCAATAATGTTTGTAGAATTCGGCTGTCATCCCATCGGGACCAGGAGATTTATTTTTCCCAAGGCTGAAAAATGCGGACTTAATTTCACCATTTGTTGGTACTCGTGTGAGGAATTCATTTTCAGTCGAGGAGATTGAAGGGTGAGTTATGTTAGTCATTTCATTAAGAAGTCTCTCGTCAATCGCTTCTTTAGTAAAGCGTTTTTGGAAATCATTTTTAATTTCTTGCCTAACGTTTTCTTCTCCAATTATCAGAGTACCTTCTATAGTAGTAATGTTACGCACTTGTTTCCTGTGTCGTCGGCTAGAAGCGACACGGTGGAAATAGGATGTGTTAGAATCTGTAAGCTTGAGATGTTTTGTTTTAGCTCTTTGGTTCCAAAATGTTTTTTGAAAAAGCAGGAGTTTTTCACGTTTCCTCAACAGGCGACTTTCTTTACTATTTTGGCTTTGAAATTGCCCGCTAGCAATAGCCGATTGTATTTCTAATAAATCATTCTCTACTTCTAGAAGCTGACGGAATATGTTGCCAAATGACCACTTATTCCATTCTTTAGCTTTTTGTTTTAGGATTTTCTGTTTAAAAATGAGTTGAAACATTGCGGATCCTGGGGAAGAGGCTCGCCAGGATTGTTTAACTATATTGCGAAAGTCTTTACGTTGAAGCCATGTATTTTCGAATTTAAATGGTGGTGCTTTAAATGTGGTGCTACAATCAAGGATTATTTGAATCGGGCAGTGGTCAGAGGAAGAGAAAGCCCCGTTTTTTGTGATGAGATTTGGCAAGTGGTCAAGAATTTGGTGATGGACAAGCACCCGGTCCAGTTTTTCGAGGATGTTATCCGGAGCCTCAGAAGATTTCCTCCATGTAAACGGATTCCCAAAAGTTGGCAAATCCAAAAGAGAGCAATTGTTCTTAAATTCGATAAGACGCGTGAACCTAGACGGCAAAGTGGTAGCATCGCCAAGTTTATCCTCTCTACACATGATTTCGTTCAGATCTCCCATAATAATGCATGAGAAGGACGATTCTGTTACGATTCTTGTTAACTCTTCCCAGAACGGATTCTTATCCCGAGGATCAGACGGGGCATAGACAAACAGAAGGAGGATCGTGAGATTGTCACTTATGTTTTCGTATCGTAATCCTATGATTCTCGGAAGATGTATCATAATCGAAAGGGCTTCATTTGACAATTGGTAGGATTTCCATAATACACCAAGACCACCAAACCGGCCAATGCTCAGTGACCAAATAGCTGAATCAAAACCAATATGTTTCCATAAGTTTTCGGCCGGCAAGGCTTCCGTCTTAGTTTCTGCCAAGGCCAACAGTTGTATATGTTCATTTGTACACATCGCATTGATTTCCATCCAGAAGGTTAATTTTCCAATCCCTCTGCAATTCCAATAGCTTATTTTCATGAACCACTAATTGGGATATGAGGAGACCTGGTAAAATTCCTCATACCAATAGGTAGTTTGTTTTGGGTTTGTAAACGGTTATATTCGTGACTTAGTTTCAGAATAGCCAAGCGTGTTGAGTGCAACCAAACAGGGGAATGGATGAGCCACTTCGGATGCAATATGTTGTTTATTGTCCACCGTATAAACGGGGTGCTAACATAACAGATTATGATTGTGTTTAGAATTATAGTGAACTTTAGGGAAAAAAAGGAATATTTCCCTAAGCGTTGTACATAATCAGGGTGATCCTGATTTTTCCGTGCACTCCGTAGAGAACGGTTCTTGCTGTCAAAGAAGCGGTTTTCATTTAACAGTGGGGCAGCATGAATATATGGCCAAAATCTTCCCCACAAGTCTGTATTAAGAACTATGTTAGGAAACTTAAGTGAAGGAGAGAGATTATTTTTCATGCTTAGGAAACAACACACATACATCTTATACATCTTGGTTTGTGAATTCCATTGAAGACCCTTGTTCCTTTCCCCCTGTTTATACCACACGACACTCCCATATGTTATATCAATACCCATGCCCGGGCTGAGACAAGAGTGTAAAATGAGTTTACACAAATTTCGTTTACACTAACAGGGCATGTAAAAGAGATTCGTCACTACATTCAAATCCGCCTTATCAAGTCCATGGGATTTACAAACTCTTAGTTGCACAGGAAACAGGCTGTCCACATAGTTATACATAATGAAAAGAGGCATAATCTCAACATCTAAATAGATAATAATCCCACCAATTGCACTACATTTGGTTCGTATAACACAAAAGGTTCTCTTTAACAGGTGATTTAACTTACCCAAACTGGAGAGCATAGGGAGTTTTCCCAGCCCAAGGAGCTTACAAGAAAATTTGGGTTTAGTGGGATAATCAGACAAAACCAAAAGATTGTGATTGCAAGATTTAGCTAGTTGGCCTTGCAACGTGGTTGAACCATTATTAAAACATTGAGTAAATATGTCCACAAAATATGCAGCCACACACACCCACTGCCTACAACGATTTATAATAGAAAGTGCATTTACCGAATTTTCATTATACGGATTCTCCCAACTAAAGGGAACATCAAGTAAGGTAATAAGACCATAGTGGTCAGTTCTGTTTTTGCAAGGAAAAGCTGCACAAAATCCTTTGGTCTCTTTTGAGTTCATTATTTTACAAATCAGTGGTCATTCCAATTCACTTGCCCAATTGTATAAGAAATGATTCACCGTACCAAGATCATCCTCGCACAAGGTAGATCAAAACCAAACCATAGATTAACTTTACCAATAGAAGAAATTAAAGATATTCGACAAGCCCAAGACATACTTGCGCACATACCTGAGTAGATGGTATCCGAACCCAACAGAGATAATGATTCCGAATCGGATTTGAAGGGTCCGACAACGAGCTTACCCAGTTTCGAGCAAAAGAAGTTCACAAATGGTTGCCTTAGGATTGTTTCCCCATCAGCCAAGTACACCGATAGCAGCATGGAGTCCCAACCCACCAAATTTTTGCGACTCGTGTCTTCACCATAGCTGAGCTCTGAGGAACCCGCTACAAGTTTTGCCTCAAAAGAGGATTTCGGGCCCTTTCGGGGGGTGTTCGATAGGGGCTCGTGTGAGGAGACCCCTAAAGGTTTTTTTCTTCGGACATGTCCGAGGCATATATAGCAACCAAAGATGATAATTGACAGTTAGTATAATAAGACAAGAAAGATTTAACAGAGTAAAGAGAGAAGAGAAGGTTTATATGATTCACTCGGAACCACATGTCCAGATTAATATTGCATCTAAGGAAGAAAGACCCTTGAAAACAAGACAAAGGAACCCAACACGAAAAGTACCCAAACTCCCCGTACCTATAACCCAGCCAGAAGCCCCGCAACTGCCAAGCCACCACGAGGCACTCGAACTCGAAGCGGAAAACCATCTCCCCATCCAGCGGGCCACTTTTTTCCTCTTTCTAAAGTTTTTTCCCACCATCTCGACTCTTCGTCTTTCGATTTCAAGGCTATCAGCTCTACGGCCTTCGTTCACACTGTCCATGGAGATCTCCCAGAACACGCAGGTGTTTGGGAAGATATGTGGTTTCAGCCGCGTGAAGACGACGAGATAGGGACTCGATTTAACATCGAGGTGGGTTTTGTGGCTTGAATCGGGAGGAGACACGCCGGATTTCATAGTTGATTTGGGGAATTCGGGTTGAACATACTGAGATTGGGGGCGCGTGAGGCATGAGCCTGGCGCGTTCATTTCCTCAGCGGAGGTTAATAATAATCGTTGTTGATGTGCCATTTTTAGCAATCCTATGTGTTAAATCCACATTAATCTTGGCCCCACCTTTACTTATTTATTTATTTTTTATATATAATTATGGTAACTCTATTAATCCTATCTTGAATTAAAAGCATAATCTTCCATCATATTTATGGTAACTCTAACCATGCTTAATTTTCTTTTGAAAAACCCTAACCAAACTTGATTGGAATCACTAAATAAAATAAAATAATAATTAAAAAAATAAAAACAAAAAAATCAAAGCATTTATTCTTCCTTTAAATATATAATTTATGTCTCAAATTTATAGGTTAAAAAATCATTTTTTATTTGACTTTCATCTATATTTTGGTATTTGTTTTGATTTGTATGTGCAATTATTTTTTTAAAAAAGAAAGAAAACAATTGGTTATATAATATCTTTCATTTTATAAGACTTTTTTTTCTACGTTTATAATTTTTCTTTATAAATTCTCTTTTCATTACTATTGAGTGTACTTGATCAACTCTTAATTAATTAAAATAGTTTATTCTATTTATTTTTTGTTTATACATTTTAATTAAATTTCTGAATCATGTATTTCGAACAAAAATTAATTGTATAAAAATTATATTATTAAAAAAACCGCACAAGGTGCGAGTAATTGAACTAGTAAAGAGTAAAGGTTTTGAAAGGCGGTAAGTTTTTTTTAATAAAATATTTCATCTCCCGAATCCTCAATCATTATTGGATATATATCAAAGCTTATTCTTATATCAGTATAAGGCGGTAAGCATTTTTTTGTTAGATGAAAGGCAGTAAGCAATTTTTTAATATAAAATATAAGTTTATGTTTAGGAAGTGAATTTGGTGACGTCGTGTGGACCTTATAAGGTGGGTCAAACCTCCTTTTGAAATGCATGATGTCAAGTAATTTGATTTATATTAACACTGAACTTGACCAAAGAAAAAAAGGAGAAAAAATCTAGTTCTCGGTCACAATATGACCCAAATTCACATAAACACGAATTGACCCAATTGAGAAGAGTAATTTGGCCCAAACTAAAAGTTATAATGTCTCTCTTTTATATATGGAAGATAGAGATTCTGAAAAATAAACCCGATAATTACAAAGTAGAATATAAGGAAAGTGTTAAGTTGAGCCAAAACATAAGACAAAACAATCAATATATATCACGGGATTAATATTCTAGCTGTAAACCACATTGCTCTAGCTCAATAAGAAGCCAGAAGCTTCATTTTAAACTCCACCTCCTTTGTCCTTACAAGAAGATGAAAAGTAGAAATGAAGAACATCATTTTGGGATCAAGCTCCCACTTTATCACAGATGAGTGTGGCGTAGTTTGAAATGGTTGAATCTGGTGACTGCCGAAGCCTAGAGATTGCGATAAACAAGTCTGATGAACGGAGGAATTGTCGACAAGGCGAGTGAGCACACATCTTGGCTAAAGCGAACAGGACTATCTTTAGAGGCGACTGGTTCAAAGCGTCTTTCCTTGTTGGGTTCAAGGCCAAGGAAGAACATTCGGATACCAGCTTGAGCAATGCCTGCAAAGCATGACAAGAGTTTCAGCAAGTGGAAAAGTTGTTTTGAATGAAATGTGAAACATGTTATGAGCACTAGGCACTTGCACCGAGGCTGAATCCTTTGATGTAGTAAACAAAAGAGGAGCAGAGCGCAAACCTGGATAGCGCCTTTGGACACAATATCTCCACAGAGAGCAGTGGAATTGCGAACAAGATTACTCAATGCACCGGCAGCATTTGCCTTAGTTTTATCGTCCTCTGGCGAAACCAGCAGGATTGCTAGTTGAGGGATTGATCTCCTCAGCTCTTCATACAACAAATCACTGTGGTAGGCTGCATTTCCGATCTGAGAGAGAGAGAGTGGGCTTGTTAACATGATTATGTCGTCGTTCTTAGTAAAGAAAAGAAAGTAAGACGACAAATCTTACAGCAAAACAGGCAAATTTCCTGGTACGCTTGTCTGGATCAGCACATCGATCAATCAAGAGAGCTATGATACCATAAGTGGCCTGCAAAATGAAATCACCCAGAATGAAAAAGAAATTGATTAAATGATTTTGATGGCAATATTTTGGTTTTTTTATCAACAGCTTGAGAATAATATGGTTATGCCCACTAAATAAATATGGGAGCGTGACTTACAAGTTGATCATAGAAATATGAGCTATGCCTACACATATTGCCAACTGCACTGCAAGCCTTCCCACGAACATTTGGATCTTCGTGTGTGAGGAACCCTTTCAAGAACGACAACAGGTTGGCTTTGTTTAAGCACTCATAGAAGACCTGCAAGCAAACACATGCATATGTAACTAGTCCCTATAAATTGAGAACCCCTCCGAGCCCTTCTCATCTCAGTTTGCCTGATCGAAATGATTTTACAATATCCCTTGAAAATAAAGAAACAGGAGCTGTGTGAAAGAAATGCAGATATAAACAGAAATAATTACCTTGTCCATACGAGCAAGATCTGATATTATCATTAGCATGTCCAGGATGACCTCTTTCGGGCTTGGATTGCCAAGTAATTTTCTTACTCTGATTGGATCCAGCATGCCCTTTCCTAGAAGTAGAATAACTAATGGCTTATGACTGACCATCTTTGCAAGGAAAGCAACAGGTCTACTCGTATCTGCAAGCTCCAAAATATCCAAGCAGTGCAGAATCATAGGAGGAAATCCAACCTGTAAAGCTCCAAGAAAGAAAGAGAATAGGTCAATAAGGAGATATTAACACCAAATCAGCATAGTAGAATATAAAAAAGCGTGTTTATTAGGGACCAAATCAATTATCATGCATGTGTGTTATTCATAGTGCCAGGGTTTCTGCAATTCACGGAAACATTCTTCAATAACTTTGTAGAAATTATAGTCACTTGTGTCATGTAACAGTGAAGTTGATATCAAAACAAACAATCGTAAAATGATCAAAACCTATATACAACAAAGCTAACCACCTATAAACATTAAACAGTGGATGAAAATCTGACCTCCACAAGTATCTTGATGTATTTTCCCGTGTTTTCTTCAATTGCTTTCATGGTCTCTGCATCATCCTTGCACACTCTACTGCCAGGAGAACCCGTATTCAGAAGAAATCCACTGCTCACAGAAGCCGTGGTTGATGGCTGACCTGTGTTGTTTTGCGCTGCAACAAAAGGAAATGCTAACAGATCAATCACAGCATTTATGATATCCCTCGTTCCAATTCTCCCTCCTCCAGGTCCAGTCCAAGATCTGATAAACTTGAGATGTGTATCAGATATCAAGTCAGCAATGAGCTTGACATGTTCAGCCCGCATCAGTATCTGTCTGAAAGCCATAGCACCACCAGAAAGACAATGACCTATTGATGAAACAGCCCACACAACCCCATTAGGAGATAGTCCAACATTATTTCCTGTACATGAAGCCCCTTGCAGAGAGCAATCAGAAATGGTGCTGTCCAACAAGTCTACAAGTAATTGAGGGATGCCACTAGCACAAGATTGTTGAACTGCCATAGGCCCTCCCCACTTCAATCTTGTCTCCAATAAGCCAACACATCCATCGCTTAGTCCATGCCAGTATGAGAGTTTGCAATTTACTCCAGTGGTTCTTTTTTCTCGATCATCTTTAAATTTTATTTTGAGATGATCATATATAGCAGAAGTGCGTGGGATTAAGGGTATTGCAACATCAATGATAGATGCCTCAGAAGAAGCTCCACTCTCAAGAGATAAAATAGACGCAAAGGCCAGCATGGCTGATGCACAGAAGGGTTCAAATGAAGATTTCATGCCGTCATCAGATGAAAAATGATAAGCAAGAGTTGAAAGCCTTGATTTCTGCTTCTTTGAGGAAGTTGTCAGAATGAAAACTGCAGAGTTTCTTCCAGATGACTTAAAAGATTGTGCTATTGCAGCTAACAAAAGGCAAGATTGCAAAACTAGAGAATTTGGATCAATAAATTTGCTCTTAGAGGGAGTAGTTTCACCAGTATGAGGATCCCTGTTCAAAGGTAATGTGCACGCATACAGAGTGGAAAAGATTTCTGAAACAAAGGTATTATCTTCTCCTCCACCTGGTAAGGAACTGGGAAGGCCACAAAGTGTGCTTGGAATGATTGCGTTGTTCATACAGCACCTGAGCAAGATCTGAAAGAAAAATGATGGATGATTTTAGTTAAAGTTAGTACAGAACATACATCATAGAGAATGTCCAGCAAAAATAACAAAACAGCCAAGTACTTCCATACAAGTGGTTTAACTATTTGGTAATGTAAACATAAATTATAAGAAGAGACACTGAGCTTAAATATGGGGATGAATCATTTTCTTTCATAAAGCCTTGTCCTCTGAACTCAAATTGATAGATTTTTTAACTCAACCATTCCATCCTTGCCTCCTTGAGCAGACTAAATAACCTTCCTCTAATCATGACGTGCATATTTAAAACATTTAAGGAAAAGAATGGCTCAACATACTGCACGCAACTTCAGATTCTAGTAATAAAAAAAATTAAACAAGAAAAGAGCAGAAATGTATTATATATTTAAGGAACCTGTATAGTGGCTGACAGCACTGTCTCAGCACGTTGGTGAAGAAAGTAATACATGGAAACTTGTACAGGCTTTGATTTCATAAATGCTTTTGTTAGTGTATCAATTATCTTTTCAGCTTCCACACTAACACATGAAAGTCGATCCCCGTCCCTGATATCAACCCGGGCTAATGAGTGGCCTCTAAATGAATCAAGTGGGAAATCATAAGCATATTCTTTGGGGATAGAGTTTTCTAGAGCATATATCAAGAACCACACAGCTTTGCAGGCTTCTGAAGCAGCCCTAGACAAACTAGAAGAGCCAGATATGAGGCCTGTCCCAAATTTTGCAAGTGACAAGCATAGATAATCCACTAGACCAGTTGTTTTAGCATGATCAAGAATTTGCATCAGAGTATCCTTATCTTTTGAAGGACCCTGGTTGATAGATGCCTGCGCTACTTGATTCAATACAACTGACATACAGGCAGTGGATTCATACAAGACATCCTCAGCTGAATTCTCCGACCAACGGCAGACCTATAACAAATGTAAGAAAATTCTATTAATGCACCATGATGAGTAGACTATGCAATGGAAAGAGTCTCTTGTGTAAATTGCTAATTAAAATATCAGGGATTGATCCTTAAAGATGCAAGCAGACAGCACTAAAAGATGAAGATACAAATAAAAATTGATGAAAGAATGTGACCTGCAGAAACAATTCTAGAAGAGCGACCCACTGGGTGAAATATGAACCCCCAATGCTTCGTCCAGCATAATCAATAAATTTTCTTATAACCGTCAAACTCTGCATCAAAAAATTAATATTGTGACATCTATTCCTGTTGGTAGGAGAGAGAGAGAGGTGAAAAAGTTGCAATAACAACTTGAAATTTTGAAATAATACGGATAACATCTTAATTTTAAAGTTCATAACAATGTCCATGAAATCATGACTCCCACCTAAAGTACTTCATTCCCTTTTAAATTTTTTGGGAGGAGAGTACCTGGCACTTACAAGTTAGAAGCCATATTTTAATCTTTTGAATTAGCAACTCCCTGTTTCATAGATGAGCTTTCATTGGGCAGATACTCGTATTACTTTACCTTTACTATTAAGTCATTAGTATCCAACAGCTTTTTGGCTACTACTGCAGCAGCAAAGCTGAGAAGTTCAAATATTATCTCATCGAGCTCACTAAGTCGTATTGCACTAGCTGCAGCTAAGTTTGCAAAGATCCTCAAAGACTGGTGCAGACTGACAGCATTTTGGTCCCTGTGTGATATTTGAGAACAGAAATTCAATAAAGCAATAATTGCTGAAGGTCTAGCAAGATTTGTGCAAGTACAGGTAGAAAGCTGCATCTTCTCCTTACCTGCAAGAATTATCTGAGCTTTGACTCCATTTCTTAATTGGTGTCAAGATAAGTTTCAGATCTTCTTTCTCCTGTCCTATAAGTTTAGCACCATTGACTGTTCGCGATTTTTGTTCCAATCTGTCTAATGCTTGAGAACCTGAAATATAGGACACAAGTGTCCCACAGTTTCAAATATAAGGTGATAGTACTCTTTAAGTCACCCCAAGGTGATGAAAGTGAAACAGAAGTTGGTGTGATATATGAATAACTCCCTTTTCATTTTCCTTTCCTGTTTTATCAGTTTTTGATACATAGGAAACTTGAATGAATGCAGGGGACTGTTACATTGATGAAAATCACTAATGAACTTTTGTAAGCTTTGACAACTCAAATGAAACTTATGAAAGGTTTGAAAAGAGGCCATGGCCTCAACAACTTTGTCAAATGAAACTTATGAAAGGTTTGAAAGGGGCCATGAAGTAATGAGTCAAATGAAAATTATGAAAGTCATTTCAGTAAGAAAAATAATTCCAAAAACCCCTAGCCCCAAGGTAATTGAGCTAATGAAGCAATGAGTCATATCAGATACAGCCAATAGATTATTAGCTGGACATTAAAGGTCTCAAGGAGCATTGTACATTTCCCCTCACATGCTCCCTTCGATTCTTTATTAGTGTGTTCTTCTGGCTTTAGCTTCTCTTCTTTATTGATAGCCTAGCACTAAGGAATGAAGATTACTAATAACTAATGAATGACTTAATGAATGTTTTGTTTCCATTGCCATCTTTTTATTCAAGATAAATTCTTCCTAGCCTTACTTGACCTACTACTATACTAGAGAATTAGAATATAGACTAGAAATGATACGTAACAAATAAAGATAAGCTCACAATCACATCGGAGAAGTGCTCTCTAAATTTCGCAATGACTAAAATATCATTTTTGGGTTCAAAGATAGACAAGAACCCAAGAGCTTTTTTAATAAATTTCTTATAGCTTTTTAAGATAGGGGTATTAATGGAATCCAGATATAACAAGGACGCTTTAAAAAGAATAAAAACCTTCCTAATTTTGTCAAACACTTCCTAAATCAATGAATGATACCTGATTTTACAGGAGAAGCATCAGAAGCTGTAAATTTAGAATTCTCCACTGATGGTGAACTGCTGCAGTTTTCAGAACCACTTGACTGAATTTCTTCACGTGGAACAACAGAAGTGTTTCCATCAGAAATGACTGGAGAATGATCTTTTCCTGCACAATATGCAAATATAACTTCTAATAATATATGAAAGTAGTGAGCTGATTATCACTCACATGGATAAAAATTAGGGTGTTACCTTGAGGACTCTTTTCGGAAGGGGGGACAGATGGATGGTTTTTTGCTATCCCAGCTTGACCAGTTGTTTCACATAACATAGCAGCACGGAGTTCCTAAGAGTGGGAAAAACCTTGTGAGAATTTGAAATAAGTATTCATTGAGGACTGGTATATTCCTGCGAATCACAAGATAGCAGCATTACCCTTGCTTCTACTTCAGCTGATGTTTCTCTAACAAATGGATGTTCGAGGAGCGCTGGCCAAGATAATCTTTGTTGAGGAGCCTGATTAGGCAAATGTTCAAAGTAAATCAGTAATTCAATATATGCTCAGGAGTTCTCTCAAATAAATGAACTGCAATCAAAACAATACATACCTTATTAAGCAATCCCTTTAAAAAGCTCTTGAACTCCCGACTCATGTTGTCTGGATATTCAACAGGATCCTGGGAATAGCAGGTGTGAGATCAAATATCCCACATTTTCAAAATCATATGATGGTATAGAAAAATACCCTAACAATGTGGCGGATCAGCTGATATACTGAATTTGTATAAAATGGTGGCTTTCCAACAAATAGCTCATACCTGTGGCATCCATGAGGAGACAGAAATGGTCAGAGATAATGAAAGGAAAAGTTGAGAATGAATTCCAAACAAAAACAGTGAATAAAAGGCAAGACCTAGGCTTGTGTGCTTAAACCTTAAAGTGAAGAACAACAAGGCCCTCTACTTCAGCACCTTAAGATAACATGATGCTTGTTTTTTTAAATAATAGTTATAGACTCATAGGCATACTTGTAAAGTTGTACTATAAAATAAAACTAATGAGCACTAAATTGTTTTATAAATGGCTCATATGAGTTTGTTGTCCTCTTGTTATGGTTAACTTTCAATATCCATTATGTGTGAAATATATTTCAATTTTATTTAAAAAAATGACCAATATATTAAACCTAGGCAATGGGTCCCTAATTGCTTTTTGGTGCTTTTTGTGTTTTCTCCTTCAACAACAAAAACTCTAAAAACAATACATCTGAAACTCCTACAATGTTTTCCTTGTGCTTTCTCCTGAAAAGAAAGTAAAAGAAACAAGAAGTACACAAACACAGAAGTGAACAATACTTGTTGTTGAAAGCAAGTTTCACTAACCTAGTCTAAGAGTTCAAATGAAAGTACTTACAGAATAACCCCGAGAGACCACAGATCAGCAGTGTGGTTGTAAGGTTGCTCACGAACTAACTCAGGAGCCATGTAGAGGGGAGTGCCTAGGGGCATTTGATAGCAGAATCATTAAAAAAAATGCTCTTTTTAAGAGAGAATAGAGTCAAGTAAAAGTGGCATATAAGCCAAACGAACAACCGTTGTGGAATAAAAACCAAACTAACCTTTGATGGATCTTAGAACAAAAGTGTTTGCAGACATTGCACGTGCAAATCCAAAGTCACAAAGCTGAAAAAGATTTCAATAAGAGAAGAGATATTAACAACATAATAAACTTACTAAAGAGAAGAAAACTTAAGCCCTGAGGCTGGAGTAGAAACTCAACATAAAAAGTGGTGGTCAATTCAATAAAAAAAAAAGACACAGTGGAGTAATAAACACGTAGTTTGAAGTTGAGCAAAGGATGAAAGGCATAGCTATAAATCCCTGACCTTCACAATTGAACCAGCACCAATAAGAATATTCTGTGGCTTCATATCACGATGAATAATTCTATTCGAGTGCAGGTAATGCAGCGCCCTTACCTGAAATTTTTCATACCAATTATTTAGTTCTCTCATTTGCAAGTCTTATGTTTTCAATGAAGTATATAAGAAACACAAAGATGCTCCACAGCACCAAGTCACCAACACAAGAAAATAAATGAAAGTAACAAAAAAAAATAAGAGAATGTACCAATTGTTTTGCAATTGCTTGTACTTGGTCTTCAGGGAGGCACTCCTCATTTTCAAGAAGCTCAAAAAGTTCACCCTGCAAATACAAATGCATCAATCATGTCTAACAAAAATGCATAATATACCTTTAGTATATGTAGGTGATCGTTGTTCTTTTTAATGATAATCAATGTAAATAAAACTGAAAGGAGAATTACTAGTGCAAACTCTGTGACAACACAAAACTGTTGTGAAGTCTCAAAGGAGTCGAGCATCTGGATTATATTCTCGTGCTTTAGCTTTCTCAAAATCTGCAAGTAAAATGCAGAGAAGCATGGATTAGAGAATGAATAAAGGCACTCAGTACACCAATGCCAAATCCAGCAAATCCATGATGACTGTAAGAAGTCAAAACAATTTGAAAGTGATTTTAACAAAAAGAATAAAAAAAATAAACTCCTAACTTTCGAAATTCACACTCCATTCCATCCAAGTTCCCTCATCCACATTATTTTTTTATTTTATTAGCAGAAAATGAGATTTCCATCAACTCAAATACTCAAGATCGAAGGGAATCACCTCAATTTCTTGTCTGAGATTGTGGATGTCTTTGTCGCTCTTACCGTGCTTGTCTATAAACTTCATCGCAACAGTCTGAAATCACAACCAATGTTCAGAAACATCAACACAAATACAGAAACGAAATCCGGAATCACGAACTTAAGAAAATAAACGCATTACCTGCCCTGTGAATTTCCTCCTTCCCTTAAACACCTTCCCGAATGAGCCTTCACCGACTTGCTCAATCACGTGGTAGTCTTCGACGCCCATTCTTCACTTGGAGCTTCTAATTCTTCAGGAAAAAAAAAAACTCACACAGACGCTTGAGTGCTGTTCTAGTAGATTTATGGTAACCGCGAATCCGGCGAAACGAAATCGAGAAGACGGAACTAACCCTAGAATTGACAGAAATTGGACGGAAATCAAATGGAGAAGAACTAAAGACGAAACCGCGATTCCGATGAGAATTGAAACGAGGTTGGGAGAGAAAGAGAGTGAGAGGGATTCATTGAAACAGCCGATCTGAGGAGAGTTGAGGAGCGCAGACAGTGAGTGGGAAGAGAAATGTGTGTGGGGGTGGCGTTTTGAAATTTGTTTTGAATCCAACGTTTTGAAATCTCCTCCCGCTGCTCCCAACAAGAGTAACCACGCCTCAATTTTTTTGGGGATAATAATACCGTATAGTATTTACCACTGTCCACCCCTAATATACTTGTAAAACTAGACATGGCCACGGGTCCGACCCGTCGGGTCGAGAACCCGGGAGGCATGACCCGAACCCTAACCCGGGATTCCGGCGGGTCGACGGATTCGGGTCACCCGGCGGGTCGACCCCGTCGAACCGCCGGGTTGGCCACGTGGCAACAAACCGGGTACCCAGCGGGTTTTGCGAGTCGACCCGCCGGGTCAACCATTTTTTTTTAAAAAAAAAAAATGGTTTTAAACCCAAAATAAAACTTAACCCATCAAGTCTTTCACCACACTTTCAATTCAATTTAAGGTTGACAAAACATGGTATGTGGGAATATATATATATAAATATCTTCATTCCACTCCATCATTTCATCACACTTTAGATGTGGGAAAGAAAAAGTTGAATTGTGGGAATAACAAGTAGGGATATGAGAAGATATATATAGAGAAAATAGAGGTAGATAGCACACTTTCGATGTGGGACAGAAATATGAGATATGAAAGAAATTGTGAGAAATTGATATTTCGTTGAATCGAATTATATGATGTAAAATGTAATGTAATTAAAGTATTTGGATTATATGGTGGAATATATAATGTAATTTAAGTCTTTGGATTATATGATGTAACATATAATATAATTAAAGTCTTTACCTCTTAGGATTTAATGAAATGAATAACACATGGTGATGGAACATCATGATACATTATATCAAATTTGTTGGATTAATCTTTCTATTTAATTCAATTGATAATTGTGTTGATCCATTGATTAATCATAAATGTTTTATTTTACTTGCATTATGTTAATTTCTTGGTTGTTGATTTCAAATATAGACTCATCTTCATATAGATATATGATAATCTTTCTCGTTTAAAGTTGAATTAGCCATATTTTGTGTATACATATAATGATGATGTTATTGGATTACCTATTTGTGTTGCATGTTATGAAATGAAAAGACACATTGAAATATTACCCAATAATATATTTCGTTATTGTGCTTGAAAATCCGAAGTTCTATAACATTTTCACAATAACTGAAAATCGACATTAAGGATACCATACATGTGTAACAACTTTATCAACAACAATATTTGTATTTTTTGAAATTATATCATAAAGACTCCTAACTTAGTATCATATATAATGATTTCATAGTGGAACTACCAAATAACACAAATTTTTAAGGTATTGTGTTGAACTTCATACTTTCTTGTTACCCGTTCGTTATTTTAATCTTTCATAATTGATAGGTAAAATATTTTTCAAAAAAATAATATTTATATAAAGTGTAGTACTAGTGTTTGTATATGATAAAAATTTATAAGTATGGATTGACATGAAAAAACCGAATGATCGAGATTGAAGATATGATTTAGTTTCTACTTATTTTTGTCCTACATCCCATCCCACATTGAAAACTAGAGGAAAGGGGAGAGGGAGGGTGCTAAGTCTATAAAAGAAGCAAAGGGTGGGTAGGATTTTCATAACATGCAATGCATGAGAATTTATATATTATGAATAAATAAAATTCATAATAATTATTATAAATATAAATTCTAGTTTTTTTTATAAAATTTTTAAATAAAATTTGTTGACCCATTGTGTCAACCCGACGGGTCGACCCGCCGGGTCATAGTCGGGTCGACCTGCCGGGTTGACCCGCCGGGTCACGGGTTAACTTTCTCCCGACCCTAACCCTAACCCTTAACCCAAGATGACCCTTTAACCCGTTGACCCGGACCCGACGGGTCATTGACCCGGCGGGTCACGGGTCGACCCGCCCGACCCGTGACCCGTGGCCATGTCTATGTAAAACCAAAAGCAAAGTCTTCACAAAAAATTGAGTAACTTTCTCACCCTCACGTTCTCTTCAACTGCTAAAATCCCTTTCTCAAATTGAAGTAACCGGATTCCATGAATCCTCAAACCGTTCTCCCTGCACTTTCTTCCTCAAAGGTAATTTCTTTTATTCTCCCCTTTGAAATCCTTCCATGGATAACGATCTGTTTCTTAATTCTTCCTGCCCTTTCTTCATCAAACGATACTTCAACATCGATGAAGTATTCGCTCCTCCAAAGCCGACGACGACAACGACATCGGTCGAAAATATTCCTGCCCTTTCTTCCTCCCAGAAGCCATCAAGCCGCAGGCGGCACAAACGGGGACCCAAGGCCCGAGTTGCGTATCCGCCCAAACCCGATTTGAGTTCCAATCCCGAATTGGGATCGCCAGCGGTGGATGATAGAGAGGCTGCGGGTGTCAAGGAGGAGGAGAAAATAGAGGGAAATGGCGAGGAGGAGGTGGGTGAGGGGAGAATTGATCGGTGTGAGACCAGTGGAGGTGTTGATGATGTTTTAGGAAGGTTGTCTAAGTTGCAATTGGGGGCTGAGGAAGTGGAATTGTCTGGGGAACAGATGAATGCTAATGACCAGCTGCAAGAGGATGAGGTAATTGGTTCATGAGAATTGTTAATATTGAACTATTGATTCAGTTTTGCAAATTTGTGTTGCCTAGATAGTGTCTATTAAGAAGGAACATGTTTATGTGGGTTTATGGAAGTGAATTTTCTATGGGTTTATAATTCTTAACTGACGAGGAAAGAGGGGCTTCTTTTGTGTTGTAGACTTGTAGGTTGTAACTGTGCATCATAAATTCATAATGTATCAGGGGTAATTGATTTCTGAACCTTTCTTGCTCCTAGCTAAGGGATGGGTGCAGTACAGCAGTGTAATCACATGGTTATGTTAATGAAACCTTCATCATTAATTCATTCCATTGGTTTAATGTGGAGTTGGATTGGAGTCTAATGTAGTCCGAGTCCGAGTCCTTTGAGATACCTGAAGAGTTTCACATGATCTCTATGGGTATAAAATCTCTCATGCCTAAATAAGAAGATATGGGAGAGAACTGTAATGATGGTTGAAAAATTATTCTTTTAGTCCGATAAATACTTTAGGTGAAATCTTTCATTTTCATGCTCTCAATTGGTGACTTCAATTAGGACAGATGTTAGGAGAAGCATGAAAGCGGTTGATTTACCATTCTTTGTCAAATTTGAAGTATCGATCATCTCAAGAAAAGAAAATTTCGAAGAACATCATGACAAGAAGTATGAGCAATACGTTAGTAGAAAATTGGCGTGTCGAATATTTTGTTTAATACATCAACCTCGTTCAAAAATATTATGAAAAAACCCGAACAAGGTTCGGGAAAAGAACTAGTTACGGAGTATTACAAAACTAATAGTGTAACTAGTACTGTATGATTCTTGCGCCAATACGCCATGACGTGCGGTTTTTAATAAATAAAACTAGTGCAGTTACCGCGCCATGACACGTTTGCATAAAAAAATAGAAAAAAAAACTTATTGTCTATTATCGTGTAGATACATTATAACGGACGAATTAACAAATAACAATAAATTTGAAAAAAAACTACAATCCATAAAATGTTTATTGAAGTTAACCACAATCATTTAGATTGAGGTAAATTTGAATTGAATAAAATGAACGAAACCATTGCTTAATTACTGAACATTTTTTTATAGTGGTATTGCAAAAGAAATTAAAATATAAGATAACAAAATATATGACATAAAATACCAAAATATATAATATAAGATAAACTTTTCTTGAATGTCTGCTTCGATTTGATATCCCTATAGTAGAGAACAAATGAAATTACATCAAATGAAATAACACAAACATAATGAAATTAAAAAAAAATTGAATTAATAAAAAAAGAGTAATTAGATCAATAAGTGGTAATGTGATTTGAGATGAGAGGAAAGAATAATAAAAAAATAAAAGGAAATTAAAAAAGATTTAAAATGAAAGAAAAAATGCAGTTGGTTGAAATCCCTAAATTAAAGGCGGGAAAAACCATTCTCCTAAACTCTTCTAAATTAAGAGTTTATATAGATTAAAGTAAAAAAAATAATAATAGGTTAGGAAAGAATATGAGACTTCGGATTTGTAATTTAGATTATAGATTTTAAATATTATAAATTATCAATTAGAAATTTGATTAGTAGTTAAGTAGTAGTAGCAGTAGTAGTAATAATAATAATAGTAATAATAATAATAATAATAATAATAATATATCTATATAAACTCTTAATTTATAAGAGTTTAGGATTAGGTGACGAACTTAGAGGCGTTTTAGGTAGACCTGTCAAAACACAACCCGACCCGAACGCCCGGAAAATTTTCGACCCGAACCCGGAAATTTTGACCCGGAAATTTTTTCTGACCCGAACCCGAAAACCCGGAAATTTTCTGGGTAATCTGGGTTTCGACCCGGTGACCCGATTGACCCGGTAATTTTGACGCGATTTACCCAATTGACCCGGTGACCCGATTGACCCGGTTGATTTATAATTATATATGATTAAATTTTTATGGAGATTCCAATTTATTACATTTTATAATTACAATCACTTGATCTTTCATTTTCAAATCAACTTTTATATTTATTTGTATTGTGTAATACTCTGTCTGATCGATAGTATTTGATTTTTTATTTTTCAACAAACTTTTTTAAGAAGATAATAATTCTAACAAATATTAAAATATTAAAAAAATTCTATGCTTATTACTAATTGCATGAAATTATTTTTAAAAAATTATTTGAAAATTTGATATTTAGAAATAATAAAAAAATAAAATGTTTTTTTTAATAAAATGTAATAATATATAGAATATCAAATTTTTAATAAAATTATTTTTAAAAAATTATTTAAAATTTTGATATTTATATATTATTACATTTTATTAAAAATTACGAGAAATAATAAAAATCAAATATTTTAGATCAGATATAGTATATAATTATAAGAATTAGAACTTATGAACAATGTCTTTAATTTTATATTTTTAAATTTATTGCAAAATTATCAAATTATGATTTTTTAATTTAAAGAAGAAAAAATTGAACAACCCGAAATCGACCCGAAATGACCCGAAACCCGGTCAAACCCGAGTTCCATTCAACCCGGAAATACCCGAAACTCGTATTACCCGGGACCCGAAGTGAACCGACCCGAACCCGACCCGAACGACCCGTTTGACAGGTCTAGTTTTAGGAGTCCTAACTTTAATTTAACGTGCAAAAGAGAAGAACGGAGGAGTAAAAAATTAATGGAAAAAAGAGAAAAAGGAGAAATAAAAAAACTGAAGAAAAAAATATAATTGATCAATATTCCTACACGTAAGCAAAGTCTTCTGAATTAAGGTTATATATAGATCCTAATAAT